>SNVD02016156.1:0-125685 GCA_013180625.2 Boswellia sacra | reverse complement strand
TTATTGCTGTTTCTTATAATTGTCAGATTGCAATCTTAGAAACCAGGGGAATCTAATAAGATGTAATACATTCAAAACAACGAATATCTGAGCGTGAGTCACTACTTCAAACTCTAATTTTGAAAGATGAACAAATATCACAACGGTAAAGAATTTTCTCCTTCAAAATTTCTTGGAGTGTCATAACAGAGAAGCACATGACTTGAATTATGGGGACAGTTTCGCTGTTTTAGGCAAAAGAACTGAAAGGACTGCATATACTTTAACAAAATAAGACATATCCAGAGTCATGGCTGTCTGAAATAACCTGTTGTCAGGCTATTTGACATGTTCTGTTCTTGTTGTAATATGTGATGATTGTTCATTGATTGTCCTTTTCATTTTCCAGTTTCCTCTTTTGTACCAAGAAGGGGTGCAAAATCACCTCTTCGGATGGCGCCGGATCCTTGGCTGGATGTTTAATGGGTTTTGCAGTGCCATAATCATTTTCTATTTCTGTGCAAAATCATTGGAGCATCAGGCCTTTAATAGTGATGGAAAAACTGTTGGAAGGGATATTTTTGGTGCTACAATGTATACATGCATCGTTTGGGTAGTGAACTTGCAGTGGGGACTTGCAGTCAAATACTTCACTATTTTCCATCATCTGGCAATGTGGACTTCTATTATTCTATGGTACATATTCATGTGTGTCTATGGAAGCATTTCTCCCACTCAATCTACCACTGCTTACAAAATCTTCACCGAAGCCCTTGCGCCTGCTCCTTCTTATTGGCTTGTCGTACTTTTTGTGGTAATCTCAGCTCTGATCCCTTACTTCACATACACAGTAGTTCAGATTAGGTTCTTTCCCATGTATCATGAAATGATTCAGTGGATAAGGTATGAGGGGAAATCAAATGATCCAGAGTTCTGCGCAATGGTGAGGCAGAGATCATTGCGGCCGACAACCGTGGGTTTTACAGCACGTGTAGCATCAAGAACCGACTCTTTAAGAGATAGAAGTCGGAATCATGTGACCCTTGGATGATACTTTCTGAATAAGGTACATTTTAACAAATGTGGGTTGTATAGATCTGTCCAAAGACTTGAATTGTGCCTGCTGTACACAACTATACTGAAATATAAAGGATTTTTCCTACTAGAAAGTAGAAGGTATTCCCTGTTAGAGCACAATACGGTTTGAAGAGGCCTTATTCAACTGTTGTACCATATGTTGTATGGGTAGAATATGCGTCAAATTCTATAAAATTTTGATTCTTGGTCAGTAGTTTTAATCTTTTCTTTTATTTGTTCTTTTTTTTTTTTTTGGTTGTAAATTTTTTTATTTCTTGTGTTTTTTTCTAAATATATTTAGATTTGTAATAAAAGGGTTTATTCTTGATGATGGGTCTTAGCTCTTCTGGTCTTTAAATTGCTATTATCTTGTTCATTGTGTTTAAATATGATACATTTCCATTTTTGTACTAAACTTGGGGCTTGAGAAGGTAAATCCTTGTCTCTACATGGAGCATATCCTTTTGCTACGTGATCCATATCAGAAGAGTCTGCACCAACAGCTGGTCTCATCTCATGGGCGGCTTGAGAGTTAACCTGTTTGTGAAGTCCTTCAGAGTTTGTCCTGTCGACAAGTTTGGAGTCTTTGCATATGGTTTACTTTTAACATTTTGTTTCGTTTCCTCGCATTCACATTTGGGTACAAATTGTTGCATAGTGGAGCAGTCAAGGAATCAAGTTCCACGAAAGAGCAGAGCAAATAATCATTTTAGACAAACGATGATTTGTGAGTATAAATTATGTGTCTTACGGTTGTCCACTAAGCCCTTTTGAGACACTAATAAAAGAATCATATTAGCTTTAGGTGTGTATATGTTACATACTTTATCATTATTTACTTGGAAACCCAAAGTGGGTGTGGTAACCCTCGAGTCAGGAGTTTGTTGGGAAGTGAAGCTACTAGATTATGTTTTCTGCATCAAATTTGATACGGAAGTAATTCAATTCCAAGAGCCGCTCCTTCAATGAAATGAACTGAAGCCATCATCACAACCAATGATGGAGAGAAATTATAGAACTAAATCATTGCTCACAAAAAATCCTGGCAGAAATTAATCCCTCAATTCTGTCATGATTCCAATTGAGTTTTTTAGTCTAAATGCTGCAAAAACCCCAGACCGGTTGGACTGTTTCCATACGTTAATCACATGGAAATCTGGGCAAAACGCTCATCAAAATTCCAACCAATTGATCTGGTTTCCAAACAATTATAAAAATCCCAAATCACAGGTTAAAAGAGTCAAGGCAAGGAGAACATGCTGGTTGATACTACAAATACGGCACTACATAGGATGCCACATTATATAGTTTCTGCATATATAATATATACATAAGATTCTTCCATACTGGTAGATAAATAGTCATTTTCATGAATAAATGCCAAAACCAAACACTAAACAATATAGATAAAGAATATACAATTTGTGTTAATAGTTGTCTTTCTCAAAGATGAGAGAAGACAAGTATTGAGGAGTCATCAATTGTTAAATTAATTTATACACAAATCTTCCTTCTCCTCCTCTCCTTCTCCTTCAGAAATCCTATCGAGATTTCGAGATATGACCCTCAAAAACACACACAGAAACAACAAAAAATCCAAAAAAAAAAGAGAAAGGGTTAATGGGGCGTTCACATCAAACCATCCACATGATCACAAACGATAAAAGTTGACATTGACTATGATACCTGTAATGATATACTGGATGATTAGATTAAGCCACAACTCCTTCCCCAATACACAAATTAACATAACATTACCAATGAACATGAATCTCTGCAGCTGCAAGCTAAGCCACTGCAAGTCCAAGAAAATCGGCAGCAGATTTTGCCATGATATGTGCAAACTCATGAAAGCTAATTACACCATCTCCATTGGTGTCAGCTTCCCTCATCATTTCTGAAAGCTCACGGTAGGTTAAAGGATGACCCATCTTAGCCATGGAGCCTGCAAGCTCAGCTGCGGTTATATATCCATTCCCATCACGGTCAAACGATCGAAAAACCTCCAAAAGTTGTTCTTGGTTGATCAGCACCTCTTCGCTCATGTCAGGCAATATTGCACGCACCAATTCATCGAATTCCACGAAGCCAGTCCCGTTAGCGTCCATGTTGGACAGCAGAACATGAAACTGGTCGCCTCTTGGCTTGAGGCCAAGAGAACGTAAGAGTGCAGCCAGCTCTAGCTGCGTAAGGCTGCCATCGGAGTCCATGTCAAAGCGCTTGAAGATGTCTCTGAGTTGTTTAAGCTGCTCACTTTCGACGGCAGCCAACATGGTCATTGTTGCCGATGAGAAAAGATAGGTGAAGGAGAACAAGAAGAGGAAAATGGTGATGGTGGTGGGTGAGTTTGTATTATTTTGGAAAGTAATTTCGTTTGTTTGAGATGAGAGGCTTGGCTTGTGTTCTCTATTTTCTATTGTATTTGGAACGGTTCAAACTTCAAAGTAAAGCGCGTCTAATAGTAGGATTGAATTAATGTTAGCGTGTGAGATAAGGGCAATTTGGTGACAAAACTTTTTTGTTTTGTCTTTATAATATATTAATAAAGTTGTAAAGGCAGCACATGAGGCATGGTTGTGTCCATTTGAGGCATTGACGATGGCAGTTTCTTTTATATTTAGTAGATTATACAGTTGCCAATCCGTCATTGCATGACGGTGTGCATCAGGATTTCAGTTTTCGGTAACATAATAAGACACAGATAATGCTTCGCATTCAACAACTTTCTATCCTTGAATTCCAAATTTATGCAGTCTTGGACAAAGGCAAATAGCTGGGGAAAGATATTCAGGATCAATATTGCAATGTTTTCCAATTCGATTCGTATATATCCTTCCGGTTTTAAGAGTCTTCTGATAGAAAATAGAATGCAATGGATAGTGGCGTGACATAACTTGCTCTCCACAATATCAATCTTTTTTTTTATTTTTTATTTTCTTCTTTAATTTTAAGCACTTTGAAAACAGAATATGCTAAGCTTGTCTTCAAAGTCTCAATCTACTGCTTCTATGCCATATTGAAACAAAAGAAGCCCAAGGTGTCGGACTAACAGAATGGATTAAGGTTGCTAAATTATTGTAAATAATGAAAGAAAAATATATTTTTTCAATGAACGGAGACAAGAATCAGAATTAGAATATGGTACGTGGGTGTAATTGTTATGTTAAACCTACTCTAATCTTCAATAATTTTATGTCTACAATTATAGCTGAATTGAAAGTGATATTAGTGAAGAATTTGAGGAATAATACTTGCATATTAGCCATGTAATGAACAACTTAAGGAAGCAACTACTTGAACAAATTCAAACTGTACAACTCTATTACTCTCTAATTCCTGTTGAGCTACACTTGTTGAGGGGCTCCTTGATCGCTCCCTACCCCAAAAGCTTCCAAATGCAAACTCTCCCTTTTGTGAAAACTCCTCTAATACCATCTCAACTTCCTCCATGCAGCACCTGCTGCCATGGTCTCCATTCATGGGTAACCTTTCGACTTGAATACTCAGTTCAGAACCACCCTGAAATTCCCAAAACTCATCTTGATATCCACGCTTCACCGTTTCGATCATTATTCCCTTTTCCCTTCTATGTCGAAGCTTCTTACAGTATTCTCTGACCTTTCTGATGAGCTTGAATGGAAGCTTGAGCAAGAAGAAAACGATGATCTGCAAGATCAAGCATTGGCAGCAACAAGAAATGACAACACAATCTGCTGCAAGGATGTTCCAGTCCTCCATATCGCATGAATGAAGAATAAGGAAGGAGGAGATGGTTTTGAAGAAAATGGTTAATAGAAGTCATGTCTTGTGAAGGAAGAGGTTCCTTCTCCTCTTGGGAGGTATTATGACGGGTTAAGGGTAAAGCAAAAAGAATGATATGTGGCAAAGCTAAAAATAGTGGCAGTTATTCATGACTTCAATTTACATATTTCAGTAACAAGTAATGCAACTATAGCTTTTAAGTGGGTCTATCAAATACCAGTAGAATATTGGCCTTTAAAGGAATCATAGGCTGTCCTAACTTGATTGCTTGTATTCTACTCTAAATGTGAAATTGGAAAAGTACCTGTCCAACTTAAAAACCTGAGTGTTTTAACTGTTTATGGAGCTTGTCTTTCCAAGCAAGGTCTCTCTCTAGAACTAGCAGAAGTTCAAAGGAGCCAAAATATACATCTGCAATATTTTTCTTCATTAATTACTTTTTAGGCATTTTCTTTCTTCCCGAAATGTAAGTTCATCTATAATTGTCTCTGAGTCGAGAATACGGGGTGCATATTAAGGATTGGTTCAAGAAGAAAAAATTAATTTCAAGGTCAGTGAGTTCAACCAAGAACATAAACCAAACGTCAGATTTTTACCTCCTAAAGGAAATAAAGGTAGAAATTTACAATTGCTATCCTCCGAATAAACACGTAGTTAATTTACTTGTTTAATTATGCCATTCAGGCTCCATCACATGTCATACAGGCAGCAGGAGTGAACAGGTCTCCTCTAGGGACTAAGATGCAACATTTGCAAAAAAAGATTCTTTTATATTGATTTGTTTTATACTAACTGGTGGCTCCAACACATTGTTTGAAAAGAGATTTCAAATAATGCTGTAACACGGAAGGCCAATCTATCGATTCTTACAAGTAATCGTCTTTTGATTCCACCCCAAAGACTATTTGAGTTGCATGCAAGTACAGAAAGTAGCTGTTATTCATCTTTCACCTCTATTCGGTATAAAAAATGCTGTCTCTCTGGGATGATTTAATTATAGTTTCTCTTCCCTATTTAACAATAGTTCCCCAAATTCATCGTTATTTTCCCTACAGTGCTTCGTGTTACATGAGAGAAAGGTGGTGAAAGAGGGCAACAAAATAGAGGCGAAGTGGCTCTCCTAAAAGCGACAAAAAGTCTTGGTAGTAAAGATGGAAAAGGAACAAAACTGCAGAAGAGCTTTATTATCATCATAAACATTGGTGTAACAAAAAAATTTGCGCAGGGTAATTACAAAATCAAAGAATTGCAATAACATGTTAAGCTATAACAGAAACTAGTTACAAGAATTAAGGGTTTGAAAATCAATCTTAATGCTTGATGTGATAAATTCAAGCGACGGCATTACTATGTATCAGCTGAGCCACCTCTGCATATACATTAACTTAACGTGGCTCCATTCTGCCTTAGCAACCCTCTGCTTTAGAGATAAACGATGCCCAAAAATATTTATAATCCTCTTAACTATCCACACTACCTTGGCTAAAAAAATCTGTACTGTAATTCTGACTACCAAATGCCATCCTCCGAAACCATCTAATTTCTTCAGACTGTTGTGCAGAGTTATAAATCTCACTTTCACCCACTCTCATTCCATTAGTTAGATCTGAAGCAGCTAAATTATCGAAAGCTCTGACCACCTGAGAAGCAAAAGCAGGCTAAGAAAAATCTCTGACCAACTATGTATTCTATTTTAAAAGGAAAAAATTACAAAAAGAAAAAGTTAATTACCTGTCCCATTCGCGGCCTCTTGGCAGCTGAGTGTCGTACACAGGCTGCAGCTGCCTCAATCATCCGAAACATTTCACTTTCAACATAGTTTTCTCCAAGCCTTGGATCAGCCAAGTCTTCAAATCTCTCATTTTCAAGTGCATGACTTAGCAAAGGTCGAGCCTGAAAAATGAAAGTAAGCCTTGTTCAGACAAGGACTAGTGTTTACGCCGGTACACAGGATTAATTCTTTCCAGGCATCCAGTGTCACGCATCCATGATCAACCGGTATGTCCGTTCTTCCCACATCTTTGCATAGATGCATATATTTTTTATAAAGTACAGACTCCAAAATTTTCTGTGAGTAAAGATTAATTTAATTTCCTCTTTTTCCACATTTGGAAAAAATCTAAAGCCTTAATAAAAGGGATTTGAGAATAACTGAATGATAGAGTCAAACTATTCAGGGCATATAAAGGAACGGAGCTATATAAAATTTAAAATCGCTCTCTTTCATGATCTATCAAATAAGAAATTTAAAACCTTTAAGTTTTTCAAGCAAAAATGAGATTTACGGTAGCGGAGGCCCTCAATCCAAAAAGTCTTGAATCTTATAGCTTTGCTGCATGCAATCAATCTATTCTATCAAACAATACTAGTTAAAAATAAATAAATAAATAAAATAAGCACAAAAAATTTTGTTTAACAGATGATTCGCGCATGCCTATGTATAAAGTGTGTTATCTGGCGTGTAGTCTGTGTTCCTATAAAAATATAAGTTAATATCGACATGAAATTTTGTTGAGAAAGGAAAAACAATTTAAGAAAATGTTGGAATCAACAAAATCTTACCCATTCAACCAGACTCTCATCACCCAAAGGTTGGGATGAATCCACAGACTTTCGGCCAGTAATTAGCTCCAAAAGTACAACTCCAAAAGAGAAAACATCAGATTTCTCAGTCAGCTTGCCACTTGATGCATATTCAGGGGCCATGTATCTGGACAACCAATTCACACATGTAGAGGCATATAGGCATCATCAGTAAATATTTTATGCAGCTTGCTCCAAAATATAGCAAATGCCCCAGAGAAGGTCCTATGTAAATCCTTGTTGAGCATCTGTTTTATGATAGATTAGTGCTTACCCAAAAGTTCCCATAACACGTGTAGTGACATGCGTATTTGCATCAAGAGCTAATTTGGCAAGCCCAAAGTCTGAAACCTGTAAGGTCACAAACTATAAATTGTAAAACCTAGTCTGCATGGAAAGGGTAAACTATAGTTTGAGAAAGATAAATTGAGCATACCCGAGCCTCAAAGTTGTTATCTAAAAGAATGTTTGATGACTTGATATCTCTGTGAATAATACGAGGATGACCTGACATAGGAAAATAAATAAAAAGTATAAATAACAAGGTTAACTCAATCACAAAAGTTTTGAATTTAATATTCATGTGCCAAAAACATTGATGCCTATGCTGTCTTGATCAAGCTAAAATTCTGCATATTCCAGGAAATGATTTTCTGAACTGAGTAGACAAAATTAAAGTTTTAAGAGCTCTACCTTTACAGGATAGGTTGCAAATTGAAATGCATAAAGGTTTGAGAAATCGGTCATAATTATTATCAAGAAGGATAAATTAGATATGTTTTTGAAACTAATCATGGAAATATTCAAACTTGGAATAATTGTTTGGAAACATGCCACTTGCTCGGGTTAAAGTAGTCACAATTGTTTTTTCTCTCAATTTTCTGGCTGCCCAAAATATGAGTCCTCAGCAACAAACACCACGAGGAGGTTGATAACAGTTAGTTCTACTGTGAGATTGAATTAAATAAAAGGAAAAATAACTGCAATCTCATTATAAGTCACAGTTTATCCTCTATCCTTATGTCTGAATAATTGTTAATCTGTGGTCAAATTTAGCCATTGTGAGAGGGAAAGCAATTGGTCTCTTGTTTGAGACTCCTATTTATTGATCTTCCCCCTCCTCCTAAGTAGCCGAAGCTCATTTGCCATCCAGTAGCATAATATGCTAGCTGTGACTTGCTAAAACAACAATGAAGATATTGTCCATGCATGGACAGCTAAAGAGCTATCAGGAGAACCTATATTTCTACAGAAGATAAGGCTGCTCATGCTCTCTTTTTGTAGATCAAGCCAAAAAAAAAAAAAAAAAAATCTAATCATTCTAGGAGCACTCTTTCAGTTGTCTGTCTAATTCAGAACTGGAGCACAAACCTGATTGGTTCACCACCCATGTTATAAGTAGATATAAATATGTTTGGCCATAGTTGGCTTCAGTTATCAAATATGTTTTCCCATCTCTTCACCCTTTTCTATTGCCTCATTACAGTAGTGCATCTTCAGACTACAGGTATTTTGTTGAATAAATTTATTTGATAACCGAAAATTGTGTGTGTGCAGAGGAGTCCTCAGATATGCCAATATGAAGGGGAACATAACAATTAAATTCAGAACCAGAGTAATTGATACTTACAATCTTCGTGGAGATAAGCCAGTCCACGAGCAGCACCAGCAGCAATTTTTACACGTGTTGCCCAGTCTAGAAGTGGCCTATTTTCTCCTATAAAATCCAAGCAAAATGTTCAGTATAAGTAGGCCATTATCACTATCTATAGCATGAAAATTCAGTTACTGATTTACCATGAAGATGGAAATAAAGTGTATTATTAGGGACATAGTCATATATGAGCAGTCTTTGGTTCTCAGAAATGCAGTAGCCCACAAGTGAAACCAAATGTCGGTGGTGTATACGACTAATAATCTCAACCTCGGCCTTAAATTCTCGTTCACCCTGTCCCCCACCAATTTTTAGCTGCTTTATTGCTACTTCTCTCCCATCCGGCAAATAACCTTTATAGACAGAACCAAATCCACCTTCACCCAAAAGATTCTGAGTCGAAAACCCATCTGTAGCCTTCACTAGTTCTTCATACGTAAACAATGACCTTGAATTGCCTAATCCGCCTGGCTCTGTTGGTGAATACACCGAATCACTTCCAGAACCTCCACTTCTTATTAGGGGAGCTGAGGATTTTGTCTTTGCAAATGATGAATCTGGATACAAGTTTCAAACCTTTCTATCAGTCATTACATTAAATTAAAGTACATTCAAAACATGCAAAAACCTTCTCTTCTTGATTAGAATTGGCATTTAATCACGCCTATAATTGAAGGTTCACAAGAAAACAGACAAGTAGCTTATTAGAAAATGGATAAAGATATTCTCTTGACTTTAAGTGGAAATTAATTTAACCTATGATCCACTTATCAAACATAATTATTTATTACAATTAATCTCTCAAAATCTTCAACATCAACTAGCACGTGTTTTTGTTTCTCCAGTATTGAAATGGCAGACCATACACCAAACTTCAAGGGCTTTACACATTATGGTATAGCATCTACGTTTGTGCAAATTTTATGTTAATGGTACCGTGCAATATGAATAGCATTCTCAAGAACCGAATGTAAACATCAATGCAGAAAAGAATAGCATGCCCAACAAAGAGTAGTTCGGCATATACATAATTTACCTGATGTGGCAGAAGAGCCCATAGGGGATGGCATAACATAGACACCATTAAATCCAGAAATCTCTTTCCTTCGCTTCCTCAAGCACCAAACGACCAGTCCAATGAGGAAGAGTGCTAGGATTGCTACAGCCACACCAATAGCCACCACACCCCCGGTACCAATGCCATGATTACCCGGGGAACCAGGGCTAGAACCATCATCAGTTGTATTATCACTATTTGTTGGCGGGACCGGAATTTGAGGAGGAGGTGGTGACAGTCGAATTATAAGTGTGGGTGGTGGTGATGAGTTTGAAGAAGAATTCGAAGGTGAAGGAGAAGCAGGCTGAGAAGGATTTTCATTAGAAGGTGGGGACCCATTGCTGCTGGGAGGCACTGCTGCTGGTGGAGGGGGTGAACTTTTGGGTGGGGTTGAGGCTGGTGCTGGCGGGGGACTTTGGGGTGACACAGTTTCGGGTGGTGGTGGGGATGAACTTATAGGTGGCTCTGTTGATGTTGGTGGTGGTGGAGGTGAGCTGTCAGGTGGACTCGATGTTGGTGGCGTTGGAGGTGAAATTTTAGGTGGATTTGCTGGTGGTCGTGGTGTAGATGAATTGTTCGGCGGATTTGATGGTGGCAGTGGTGGAGGTGAGCTTCTTGGTGGATTAGATGGTGGAGAGGGAGATGAATTTGGTGGTGATGGTAATGAAGGTGGACTCCTTGGTGGGCTAGACAGTGGTGGTGGTGGAGGTGAGCTAACTGGTGGAGAAGAAGTGGTGGAGGGTGGTGGAGGCGAAGGTGAAATGGTTGGTTGAGGAGGAGGGGGTGATGGTGATGGAGTAGCTCTCAATGGGGGAGGAGATGGAATTTGAGTAGGGGGAGGTGGTGGTGCAACAGAAGCAGGTGGTTGTGCAGGAGGAGAAGGTGTTGAAGGTGTAGTAGGATCTGGAGGATTAGCATTGGGCTGAGAAGGTGAGGAAGTTGGAGGAGGAGAAGAAGGCTGTGATGAAGGTGGTGGAGTGGTGTTAAAGGGTGGTGGAGTGGTATCAGAGGGCGGCGGACTGCTGTTAGAGGGTGGTGAAGGTGACAGTGAAGGAGGAGAAGAACTTGGAGGTGGTGAATTTGTTGCCATCACTACTTAACTCACAAAATCTAACAATGCCTAACTATGCAACCTCTAATCTTCCATTGAATTTTTCACAAACTATACAAAATCTCAATACAAAAGATACACAAACTTTGAGCAAAATTTCATTCAAGTTTTGTTTTTTTATACCAAATATCGAAACTTTCTATTCTCCAATAACGGAAATTTCTCAATAAAACCTTCAATCACCAAATCACAGTAACCTTTCTAGGATGTCCCCAACTGTTATGAAACAACACCCTAATCACCATCCAGCTTGTTAGCACAAAAACGCAGATCACCACTACACTTTCCGCGACAAAACCCAGATCATCAGTCAATTCTCAAGCAAATCGGATGCTCCAAGCAAGTTTTTTTGACCATTACCAGATCACCAAAATCTACTGTAAAAAAACTATCTAAAAACTTTAATGAATACAGTGATTACTTCTATCAGCAACAACGTTCACATGTGAACATTGACATGGCATGCCAAAATCTTCAGCAAGCAAATGCAGCAACACCCAGTTGAGCAAACTGGAAATAAGGAACAACCGAGATGCTGAAATACTCAAAACTTTACCTTTTCTGGATCAAAACTATTACTTGTTCAGCTCTTGAAAGTCATAATAGGAAAAATTTGAATTTTGCACCTATTTGGTTGATTCTTGGAACTCTTGCCTTGCCATTTTTCAATTCTTCATAGGAAGCGCAGCTCATGAACACGGATTGTGGGCCCCCAAATCTTAACTCTTCTTGACACTGACCCGCTGAAGATGAAGAATAATAGTCAAAAATCTTTTTGATCATAACTCATAAGAATATTAAACCACCATGAGCCTCTAAAATATTCATGATGCATATAAATGCTTAGACTTTGCTTAATGGTAACGTCAAAATTGCTAGATATATTATTTTATTATTTTACTATTACTTCAAATCGAAATGCTTATGCCTTGTTCATTTAGTGAATTGACTTCCTCTTCTTTTATATCAATTTTAGATGATGTTATCAAGCATTATATGACATTAATAACGATACAAAAAGACGAGATTTTTTAATATAACTTTTAACTATTTATCTCATTTTATTTTACGATGTTTATCTGATAGGATAAATTTCTAATCATTTTATGAATAATTATCCTTTAACATGCGCTAACACAATAACTTATAAGAATATTAAAATGGAAAATGCCACCTCAGTCCAAATGCTGATTTTGTCTTCCAAACATTGTTTTTGTTTGATACTATAAATAATTTCAGTTTTTAGTGTAAGTTGTTGATAGTTCCGGACTTGCTGATTGGAACCCCATGTTTGACTGCAATAATTAATTGCCTAAAATCCAGCTTAGTTTTGCTTGTACATATTATATACAATTTCTTCACCTTACATATTTGTTATTAAAATATGATATAAGAGGTACAAACTAGTGAAAATTCTTCATGTAGAGATGCAGTCCTTGATAAGAACAATTTGCTCAAAGCGGATGATGATTCCTCTCCTCCCCCTCGAGCACGGCCCAAATCAATATTTTAATTCATCTTGCATGTGTCCACACTTGACGGCTTATAAAAATAATGTTTAAGCTTCAATTGTTAAGTCGGTAAATTGTTTAGAAAATAGACAAATTACAAGATTAAATTAACTTGGGGGACGGAATATTTATAAAATTATTCCTATTGAAGAAGACCCCTGCCAAGAGTAATGTTATTTGGATGGCAGAGCATTTAGAATTTTAAAGCATGCCTTGCGCAGTGCAGTAGTAGGCATCTTTGTTTTGTTGGTACTTTTTTTTTTTTTTTTAAATTTTGGAGTTTATTTTAAGGAGTCTATTGTGTTGCTTCTTTACCAAGAAACAGTATAATCACAACAACTAGTGAACATAGAAACCAAAATGTGTTTGTTGAATGATGCTTAAGTGAAGGTGCCACTTCACTATCATTGTAATCTCCACACTTAACATGAAAATAATGATATAGATCAATCTAAAACAGCATTTACTTATGTGGGTTACCAAGTTTTATGGTTGATTTAGATTCGACCAAAAATGGCTCTTAAAATTTTGAAGTTAAAAGGTCAAATGGACAAAAATTTTCTAGTGGTGGTGGGCCAATTTAATACAATAATTTGTAGTACTTTCGAGACCCGTGATCTATATTCAACTTGGAATTGCTTTTGTATTTAAATGCTTGGAAAAGTGGGAAATCAACCCAGTTACTGTATATATTCTTTTGTTGTTTACACACAGCCTCAGCCTCCATGCATCATTAAATTTTGACGCTAAGTTTATTTATCTTTTTCTTTCTTAACTTAAACTTTACTTTTCTAAGTTCAATAATCCTTATTATTTTCTAATAACTTTACGTAATTAGTATGTCATGGGTCATGTTATAACTTTTATATACAGATTATTTTCGATAACAACTTCTAATAAAATATTTGATCTAACGTAGCAATTTCTCAAAAAATAAATATTTGTTTAGGGGTCAACTTAAATTGTTTATTTATTCATTTTTTTTTACACCAATTTGTAATTAAAAAAAAAAAACAATCACTGCAACTTCTTTCTCACAATTATTAGATTATCATAATATTAATGTTAATGGCTGCCAGTTTGCCAGAGATAGAGAGGGTCACGGCATTATTTACTGAACAAAAAAAAAAAAAATAGTAGAATAACAGAGGGATGGCATAGGCAATGGTGGTGTCGGTGGAAGGTAAAAGAACAGCTAAGCTGTAGATATGGATACGCGCATCCGTGCAATGCAAATGCCATTCGAGTGCAGAAGTTTGATGACTTTTTGACTTGTCAATAGTAACACCAGGCCCTAATGCTTCTCCTAGTACTAGTAGGTCCATAACATTCGAAGTTCTGGTAGGGCGACCTCAACTTAGATCTAAATCCCATTTCCCGTCTGTAGATGTAGCCATAAGAGGTACAAAATTTTCCAAGTTCAGGTTGGAATTTGGCTTCAGAAGATACGGAAGCATAAATGAAATTTCACTTGTTCAAAAGGGTATTTGATCATAACACAAGCATGTTGTGTTACCACAATTTGGTTGATATTGATTGCTTCTGGATAAGAAATTATAAGACTTACCGTGCCGGTTTGTCTAAACTAAACCAAACTAAACTAAACGAATCCTTATGTTATGTACGTACACAATTATCACTTGATAGGGATGGGCTTTGGCCTTTATTACCCAATTGCTAGTGTTGAAGATGAGATTAGCATAAAATGTTACGTTCCACACAGGCAGTAAACGACTTAAGAGGTTAGAGCTGACCCACACGTTTGAATTCAACGTTCTATTGTTTTGTATTTTAGTTTGCTGAGATGATTCCATGTCTTTGTCTATGCAACTTTTACGTGTTTCATTTGATTAAGAGGACTTTCTAAAACTTTCAAAACCAATTATTTAAATACAAGATTCGATGGTGCCTTCGACCCCTTTTGTTTATTGTTGTTTTTAAAATTTTGTTATCTAAAAACTTATATTTACTAATACATTTAAATTAATATCAATTAAATATCTCCTTCGACCCCTTTTGTTTATTGGTGTTTTTAAAATTTTGTTATCTAAAAACTTATATTTACTAATACATTTAAATTAATATCAATTAAATATCATTTTTACCAATGCATTTAAACAAAATATTAATCACGTATCATTTTCAAAATTAAAAAAAATATAAAATCAAACACATTTTTTTAATTTTAAAAATAAAAATTCAAAATACACAAACAAACAATACTTCTTTCCCAGCAGAAGGAAATGCTTTCTGAGTCTTATTATAACAAATTGTCAATTATGATAGGCGAATGAACGGGACATTGATTAAAGAGCTACTAAAGGAAAACAGACCAATTCAACAAAACACCCCAAATTAAAATAACGTGGAAACTGCAGCTTTACAATTTTCGTATACCAAGCAGACATTGACAAATTATGTTTTTGTTACACATATTTGTTGCCACAGGACATTGTGGGATGCTTGGCTTATTCAAGCAATAATCAAGCCTGTCAACATTGTCCTAACAATTAAACCAACCTACTAGCTCTCTACTATTATTTTAAATTGACTGAAATCAATTTTGACGTTTTATGAATGTACAAACACGGAATATTAAAAGAGTTCGGACTAGAAAAGTGCTTCCTGGGATGGAAAAATTCCTGTAAATTCAGAGATAGCATAGCACCTTCCTTTCAAAAGAACTACAACACAGCTTGACAAAGTTAGTACCATCAGGATTATAGAACCTGATCTGTTGGATTCCCAGAGTTTGACAGCTTTGGCAATCCAGTTGCTCAAGCAAATTATGTTTGGTAGCTTCTAGATAAAATGTTAGCAGTCATCCTATCCACGGACAAAAGGTAAGAAAGTACTATTCAAATGGGGTTGACCTGACTGTTAAAAGATGATCAGACGAGGAGATCAGTTAAGTTTTGTTTGCCAACCTTGAATTTCTTCTAGAATTAATCTCAGCCGCCCAACTCTTTCCTATATCTGTCTGAAATTTTCCTGAATAATAAGAACATATATCATGAACTCGTTATTTCAAAAGTACAACAATAAGACATCAATATTTCTATCTGTGCGCTGATTGAAATAAGAGAAATGGTTTACCTGCTGTTGAAAGGAAAAACTCATCCAGCACCTTCCCATGTTCTGCAATGACATTATAATAGAAAATGAGTGAATTCAAAAGGCAGAGATGTTATGGGCAGAAAACACATCTTATAGGAAAATTAATTTTTATAAAATAAAAAGATTACCCATTTCATACTCTAGTGCCTGCAGAATCATCTCAACCTGCATTGGGGCATTCCAAAATCTTATTAAAGAAACAGTAAGGAGAGCAACAGAGAAAGAACATTCCAGTAAGAATAGAAATAATAGCTAGATGTCATGCTATGTTGCACTAGAAAGTTGCAAATTGTTATGGAAATAGTAGGAAGCAAACACCAGAAAGTTGATCTTGCCAAAGTTCTTCTAGCATACTAAGCAGTAACGCTTTTCATTTATTTACTTTTACTTTAGTAAGTGCATGCTAAGCCTCGTCATTGAGGCTCACCCCACCCTACTAATATAAAAGAATCCAGACAAGATTACTGATCCTGTTGGTAAATAAAATTTAAAGGAAAAAGGGAAAGGCTAATGACTAGTTTAATTAAAATATCCAACAATAAAAGTGAGTTGCAGCTTAATTAAGATAACTTCAGACCATTAGATAAACAAAGCATTAGATTTTCAACACATTTTATTGAATAAGAGACAAACTTTTGTGAGTTTTAGAATGTAAAGAAATTTGAAGTCATTAATTCTTAACACAAGTATCCCTTGAAAGAGAAGGTCAGAAAACAACATGAAATCTCGTTGGTTATCACCGTTTTTCTGACTGATTCCTACTTTTCAAATATCTATTAAAGATCTAATATGAATTAAGCATTAACATACTTTGTCAAAATCTTTCACAAGATTAGCTTCTATGGATGCATTATTTTCATACTCTGCCCAAAGTTCTTTGATCTCTTCAGCTGCACATAACAAATACTCGATCATAGAATAAAACTGCCAGATTTTTAGTCGTGAGTAATCCAGCGTTTCCATAATAACAAAAGTTAGGCATTACCCCTCATCCCTCCGCCAAGAACCTTGCACATTTCATTTAAAGCTGCCTGTTCCAATCTGCTCTTTTCTTCTTTAGGCACGCCATCAGATGGCGTTATGTCTCCAACTATAGCTATCAAAATCCATGCAGAAAGCATGTGAAATAAATATAATCCAAGCAGAAAGCATGCGAAATAAATATAAATGCGAAAAATTAGATTACTACAATAAAAAAATGTATATTACTAATGAAAATAATTTTTTTTTTTCCAAAACAAAAAATGTTGTTTGCTGGATGTCTCCCAGAAGAGCAGACATGAAGAGGTACACCATCTGCCAACTAACAAACTAATTGGGCTGTATATAAAACAGGTTTAATAAAGTGAAAACCTGGGTCAAACTAGCTCATCAAGCTCCCATTTTTCAGTCAGATGTTTAAATATCTGAGACACTGCATTAGTCATAATATTAATGCCATGAAATCAAAAGATTTAATTCTGTGTCAACTGCCTTTTGTATACGGTTCTTTCTCCTAACCATAAAAGTCATTTCCAAACTCAAGGCTTAAACTTATTATCAAATTACCGAATAGAACCTAACTAAAGGCAATAAAAGCAATAGCATCTCACAGTTTCAATCCACTTCAACCACTATACTTCTGACCCACAAATTATTGAAAAAACATATAAATATTAAGATCATGGCAACACACTACAATTTCTTACACTATTTTTTAGACTATCACATCCTGAATATTTAAAGTGCTTTCATCAAATAGTCTAAAAATGGTTTAAGAGGTTGTGTGAGAAGTGTTGTACCATGGATTCATCCCTAAATATAAAACCATGTTAAAAAGAAAAATACTCAAGAGCACCTTTAAGATCATAGATTCACACTTTTTAAAACAATTTCTTGCACTATTTTAGACCATCACATCCTGAATATTTCAAGCGCTTTCATCCAATAGTCTAAAAATGGTTTAAGAGATTGCATAAAAGTGTGGTACCATGGATTCATCCCTATATATAAAAACCAGTTAAAAAAGAAAAATACTGCAGAGCACCTTATTTCTACAAGCTCCATGGACTGAAAATCAAAGACATCGTCTCATTGACATGAACTAAGGGACCTTTATTGCTTCTATGGTATAATCACCAAGGATAACATCAAAGGCATGATGATCATTGATTTTGATGTTATGTTATCTAAGTTGTCCTATATTTAAGCTGGTTTATATATTTGAGCATACAGGTTATAAAATGCATGAGATAATAGTTAGTTTGCCATTCCATTTTTTGATAAATGATATGTTTATTAGAAAAACACCAGAACGAGGTGCAAGACTAATACAAGAGAGTTCCCAAGAGACTTGCAGAAGAGTTTTTCCTTGTTTTTTGACAAAAGGAAAAGGAGTTCCTACAATCTCACACTTCAAAGCCCTAAGAGTTGGCTCTAGTCACTCAAAAGGTTCGCTATTTCTCTCAAGCCATCAATTTTAAGCAACATGGTGGACCATTCTTTAAACATATGCAACTGAAGCCTCTTCTTCAATTCCATTTCAGCTCTAATATGGCAACTTTTGATCTTGTACTGCTCAAGGAAATTTCAATTCCATTTACAAGTTTTCCCCACCCAGTCTATGTAATCTGAGCGGTCCCTTTTATATGTTTGCAAATCAATGACAAGCATGGAAATACATCTTCCAAATCTTCCTCTCTAGATCACATTTCCTCCCAAAACAAAAGCTTGGCAGTAAATTTTGGAAATCTACCCAGCCTTTCCTAACTCATAAAGTTGTTCCACAAGTTCTACCGATAGAAGACTACCACCCCCTTTTCCTCCACATATTTCTCCTCCAAAAAATTTCCCCGCAATTAGCTGTCATAACATTTCCCATGTGATGGTTTATCAAACAATCCAAGATTCCTGCCCAATCCACCTAATTGAGTCAAAGAACATCCATCTTCCTAATAACAAAATGATACTTGAGCTCATCATCCTTCCCTTCTTTTGAAAATATATTTGCAACTTCTTGATGCTCTATATCGCTGAAGATGGAATGTAGAAGAGGGAAACTACTTTTACAACATCTTCCATGTGACAGCGTTATGGCCATAGTAGTACAAAAATGGACGAAACTTAATCAGCTGCATAATACTGTGTCATCCTTCTTTAAGCCCCTGGAACTCTTGAAAATTCTTGGATACTAGCTCTAACAAAATGAACAAGTCATAAAAAGCACAACACCAAATGTATGCATCCTTTTCAGATCAAAGTCCATGACTGGCCCATCCCAACTACAAAATTCACAGATTTGCTCATTCCTTTCATAAGATTTCATCTAATTATTGATGAAAACAGAAAATCGACTTCATTAGCAGATAGAAAGGAGTTGAAAATAATACCTTCTGCAATGTCATGCACGATTGCTATCTTAATACACCTGTTTAAAAACAAAAAGAGAGAAAAACGTTAAATAACATTATTTGTTACGATAAGGCAAAAGAAATATAGAACATCAAAGAACCAACAGAACAAGGGAACCCCACGTGATTTTACAATGTAGAATCCCGGCAACGTTACAGGAATGTAACAGGTTAGGGGAAATAATCGGTAACATTCCATCAAAGCAATAAAATTCCAAGTGGAATTAGAACCATTAAATTGAGGTGCACGGGAAAAGTCCAAACCTTTCTCTGTCCAAACCAGGAATGTCACGGGCAATCAAAGCCATCAAAGCCATGCGATACATATGATCAGCAATTGATTCTGGACCCTTTATTCCATGATTGATCCATCCTTTCCTTTTCGTCGTCTACAATATTAACAACATTAATATTAATATCAACCTATGTTCTCGGAAACCAAACAGGAATTTGAACCGTTGATTTACAACAGCATACCTTGAGCCGATTGCATAATGTGAGAAAATCAATTGCAGACGACGTGCAAAACACTACCGGAGCTTCCGAATCACTCAATTTCACCGATTTGCTAGACCCGAACCCGTCGGATCGGGGTGTCTGGGCCCGCACTGATAACAGTCTCAGACTGGAAGCTTCGTAGGGAAAAAGGGGTCTGCATGAGATCCGATTAAGTAAAGTGGGACGCGAACGAGACGGTAGAGGACTGTGCAGCGGAGGAGCGCAGTGAGTCGATGTATGAACCGCCATTGCGCTGGTGTTGATGCCGCTGGCTATTTTTGGGAGAAATTGTTTGCTTTTCAAAACAGAAATTGTTTCTGCTCCTTTTTGTTTTTTTTTGGTGTTTTTAATTTGTTAAGACCAGAAATTGAGGGGACCCGAAACCGAAAGCGTTGGCCCGTCTCTAGGGTCTAGACTAGAAGTTCTCCCCTTTGCTTAAACTTTTGGGAAAATTGAAAAAATGGACAAATTTAGGGGGCTGGTTTGAAAAATGGACATGTTCTGAAATATTTTCATCCCATAGACACTTTTGTGTCTAAAAGACAAAAACACCCCTATCCTAAAATAAATTCCCAAAACCTTGTTATTTCATATCCTTCGGACAAATTTTTTTAAGAAAGACAGTAAAGCAAGACACAGAACAACGGAAACCAGTAACAGCTCGAATCACTTAACTTCACTGTCCCGAAACAACCTCAATATCTGAAGCAGTAAGCAAAACGCGTAAGAGCAACTTTTCCTTAATCTCTCTGTAAATGGCATGAAAATTTAATGTATGTGTAGTGTTTTCGTCATTGCTCGCATTGGTAACTGACAACCGCATTATATAGCTTAAAAATGGTTTATGTATGTGAACTAAGGGTAGAGATAGTGCCGTCTGTGTGAAAAAATGCTGGAAATTGGCTGTCGGTGTGCAAAAATGGGTTTTCGCAGTCGAAGGTCGAAGAAGACGACTGTCTTCGAGTGTCTTCGAGTGTAGTCGAGTGTAGTCGAGTGTCGTCGAGTGTCGTCGAGAAGTTCTGTCGGGACCGAATCACGACAATTCGGATGGTGGTTTCGAGTGTCTAGCCATTGCCTCGATTCTAGGTTCGAGTGTTGCGTGTTCGAGTTCCGTCGAGGGTCTTGTGGATTGTCAAAAGTTCGTGTGTCGCGTGTCGAGAGTCGAGTGTAGGACGCGTGGAACCGACCTGTAGATGTCTCGAACCATTCATGTCGAGTGTTTCGAGAGTCGTGGACACCATTTTGTCGAGCTTTCGAGTAAGAGAGTCGAGTGTACAAGTTGACGAGTGTTGGACGACGAAGTTAGTCGAGTTCGAGTGTCGTGTCACATATGTCGAGTGTCGAGTGTTTTTGTCGAGTCTCGTCGAGCGTTTTGGCAGAACGCTCTTTTTTCCCACTTTTGCAAGCTATTTCATAATTATTTTTTGTCCACGGATCTTATATGATATGATATATCTCAATCATGCAGGAAATGGAAACTTTACGCGTACTCATTGCATATAATGGTTCATGGATTGTGCAAGAGAACGGTAGTTATTTGTATGCCGATGGGACGGGGAAGCCATTGATAATTCGTAGATGTGCTACTTATAACGAGTTGGTTGACTGTATTAGTACTAAAATGGGTTGGGATCTTCGTAAGAAAAGAATGAGTTTAGAGGTTCAATTTTCTTGTAAGGGTGTTCTTCCAATGCCGATTCGTATTGAGACTGACGACGATGTTTCTTTTTTCATACAACATTGTTTGGAGGACCAACAATCATATACACCGTTAGTTGTTAAAGTTGAAGATAGGGAGAAGCAAAGACAGAGGTCAGGGTCAGGATCCGATGCAATCCGTTGGCGAGAAGGATGTTCTCATCCCTCATTCTTTCGTTCAGCAAGTGGGAGCAACCAATTAAGTGAGTCTACTCCTGTTTGTGGACAACCAGAATTGAATGACGATGTTGGCGTTGAATTTGAGCAGTGTTTAGGGCATGCGGGGCATGAGTCATTTGGGGTAGGGGTGTTATTTCAAAATGAAGAAGGAGTGCCTCCATCGATGCCATCGAGATTGGTACGTCATCTTGACAGCATTAGAGAGTTTGAGAGTGTAGGTAATATTGATGATGTTAATGATGACGATGGTGGGAATGAATATTGCGAAGATACTGACGATGGTGGTGATGATGTTCGTGTGCATGTTGACGATGACAATAATGATTACACGGTTCATATTGAGAATGATGTTGAGGGATTGGATGATTTTGTTGTTGATGGGCACAATGTAGCCGGTTCACATTTCGATAATGAGGGAGAACGGGAGATCTTGAATGATGTGAACCAGGATGAGCCGTTTACCGTGCCTTATCCAATTCACTCCACACCTACCGTGCCTCCTCCAATTCACTCCACACCTACTCGTCCAGTATATGGCCATCAGGAAGATCCGATGTCGAATAATGACAGCTCTCAGGCTAACACATTCAGGTGGATGCCGCCTATCGTCCATCCACCCTCCACAGATGCCGATGATGCCTCATCATTTGTAGTTGACGAGATTGAGGTTGGGGTTGGACAGATGTTTAACAGCAAAACGGAGCTTCGAGAGAAGTTAGCGATGTTGGCATTAAGACGAAACTTTCAATTCAAGGTGAGGAACTCCAACGCCACAAGGTTTGAGGTTGTATGTCGTGCTGAATCTTGTAAATGGCGTTTACGTGCCATAAAGGTGGCCGATTCACATTTCTTCCAAGTGAAAACGTATAAGAACCACCACACGTGCTCCGGAGCCGGACTTCACCCAGTTCACAAACAGGCAACTGCACATGTCATTGGCAAACATATTAAGAGCAAATTCGTTGAGGCATCGAGAATATATCGTCCAAAGGATATTATGTCCGATGTTCAGGAGTCATTGGGTGTTAATATCACGTACAATAAGGCATGGAGGGCAAAGGAGGTAGCTTTGCAAGAACTTCACGGATCTCATGATGAATCATTCACACTACTCCCTCAGTACATGTACATGATTGAGAAAGCAAACCCGGGGACCAAAACGTCGTTAGAAACTGATGAGGATAACCATTTCAGATACTTTTTCATGAGTATGGGGGCCTCGATTGCTGGATTTGCATCGTCAATTAGGCCAGTTATTGCAGTTGATGGTTCCTTTTTAAAAGGGAAATATAGGGTTACAATGTTTTTGGCTTCTTGTATGGATGGTAATAAACAAATATACCCCTTGGCATTTGGAATTGGGCATTCTGAAAATGATGACTCCTGGAACTGGTTCATGAGACAGTTGCGTGATCATGTTGTACAAAATGTCCGAGATCTTGTCTTCATTTCTGACCGTCATCGTAGTATTGAACGTGCTGTGGTTGCAGTTTTTCCTAATGCACTGCATGGATTGTGCACTCATCATCTCAAGGGTAACTTGAAGGCAACGTTCAAGGACAAGACTTTGTTGGAATTGTACTACCGCGCTGCAAGGACATATCATTGTGCTGATTTCAACTATCATATGCGACAAATTGAATCGCATATGCCAGCAGCAGCAACTTATCTTCAAGAGATCGGAGTCGAGAAATGGGCACGTTCACAGTTTCATGGTCGGCGGTATAACATAATGACAACAAATATAGCTGAGTCGATGAACAGCTGTTTGCGACACCATCGATTCCTCCCGGTGACGTTGTTAGCTGATTATTTTCGGGCCAACTTGCAGAAATGGTTCTATGAGCGTCGACAGCTATTTGCTAACTCAGAATCACATCTCTCACCCTGGGCAAACAAGTTGATGAATGAGCGTTTAAAAGAAGGAGATCGTATGAGGGTTAGTGGTATATCTCTTACTATGTATGAGGTTAGAGGCAACGACCGTGTTTGCATAGTTGACATGCACGCGCGTACATGCACGTGCCGTGTGTTTGATCTTGACCAGCTTCCGTGTGCACATGTATTAGCGGTATGCAAACGTATGAATCTCCTTACATGCCATGATTACTGTGCCCATTGGTATACCACCGAAACATTGTTACATGCATATGCTCTTCCAGTAGTTCCTGTTGGAGTTAGTGAGGATTGGGTGGTTCCTGAGGAGGTTCGCAGTAGAGTGGTTCTCCCGCCAGTGATGAGGAGACCAGCCGGTCGTCCTCGGAGGAATCGAATCCCTTCTGTCGGTGAGTCTAGCTCCTCTCGATCTTGCGGGCGTTGTGGAAGTTCCGGGCACAATCGTCAAACATGCCGAAACCCAGTTCCGCTGCATGACAGGGGATGATGTATACCAAATGTGTAAACCAAATGTTGATGTTTGCAACATTGTCTCTTTTTTTTTTTTTTTTAACAAATCCTAAGCTTTTGAAAATAATATATTTTGGGTGTTGGATTTTGGCACTGTAAAGCAGTATTATTGTATTAAACACATCTTTATGGGCGTTGTTGTTAAACAAAATAATCTTACCTGACGCCCAACCGAAAAATAATTTGGTATCTGATTCGAAATCTCTAAGAAACAAGTGTTCTGTCCAATCGCTCGACGACACTCGACGGTAGAAACTCGACGCTCGACTTAATTAGCGGAACAGAAAATGAAATGAAATGAAGGGAATGAAAATGAAAAAAACGAATGTTCGGTCTAAACGCTCGACGCAACTCGAAGGTATAACTCGACGCTCGATCTACACGACACACAGCCCCTCGAAGCTCGATCATATTGAACACGAACACGCGAAGCTCGATCAACATGTCACACGAACACTCGAAGCCCGACCAACACGTCACACGAACACTCGAAGCGCGACCACCACGTCACACGAACACTCGAAGCGCGATCAACCGGTCAGACAAACACTCGAAGCGCGGTTCACTTCGTCACACCAACACTCGAAGCTCGAGCACACGTCAGACAAACACTCGAAGAACGACTAAACCTGTCACACGACCACTCGACGCTCGAGCTCACGGCACACGAAGACTCGAACCTCGACTCTCGAACTCCGGAGGGTCTATAATGTAATTTGCCTCGTCTCGACCCTCGACCCGCGACTCGCGATGACTGACACGTGGGGAGCTCGAACTTTGGGGTTTAAAAAGTTCTAGTTCTACCGTCACTTCCCGCTTCACTGCCATTTACTCCTACAAACCGTTTCAACTCTCCAAACTCACAGTTACGCACAGACAACGGTTGGGACGCAAACAGACGCGCAGCGACAATCATCTCAACTCCCGGCGACCACAGCACCGATCGGCATTCAGGTACGGCGTTTATTTACCGGCCATGCATGTTGTTTTCACTAGTTCAGTGGATTTAGGGCTGTTTAATAATGTTTAGGCCGTTTATGTTTGTATATGTGATTTGAAAATGTATTGTATGTGGTTGGTTTCGGCTGTCGTTGCCGGAAATTTACAAAGGAGTTATGTTGTGGTAGTGACACACTCGACACTCGGCAAATGAGTTTTGTCGAGTGTTGTCGAGATATGTCTAGTGTTGTCGAGACATGTCGAGTGTAGTCGTGTTATGTCGAGTCTTGTCGAGTTTGTCGTGTTTCGTCGAGCTTTATCGAGCGTTTAGGCAGAATGCATGCTTTGTGGCTGTTTTTGGCTGTTTTTTTGCCTTTTTGTTTCATATTGAACTATAATGGACTTCTTTTTGCCAATTTGAAGCAAATGGCTGGTGAATTTGGACTGTCCTTCACGCTTAAGACACCGGATACGGAACACTACCAGGCCGTGGTCACAAACATGGCAGGTTGGGACTGTATACAATGGATCCGGGCGAGCTTCAGTGCGAGGCAGAAGGAGATGTTTCGTGCAACATGTTTCGGATTTCTCCTAGACATCCGTCGGCTCTCCTTTCCGTCTCAGTTGGCGCACCACGTGCTTCAGTGGGAGGTTAACACCGTGGGGTACGACCGGGAGATGTGGTTCCTTGTTGAAGGTAAAAAATTGGTTTTCATGTACAATGTTGTTACAAAGTCATAGTTTTGCACGTATGATATTTTTAGTTATTTAACTGTAACATCGTTGTCATCTTATGTAATTTTTTTCCTTATTTGCAGGACGACTCATTCGTTTTTCTGCGCACGAGTTCGGTTTGATAACCGGCTTACGATTTGCTTCCACGGTGCCACCAATACCGACGATGTTGCATCCGTGCCGATTGTTGGATACATACTTCGATGGCATGGACTTGGATCTCATCGCTTTGTATGAAAATCTTAAGAATATGAATGTGTCTCGTATGCCAGACGAGGATGTCGTGAAGCTAGGCGTGTACTACGTGCTTGAGCGTTTCTTCATGGCCCGGGATAGACGCCGACACGTGTCTAGGACATGGTTGAATTTTGTAGACAGACTGGATGAATTTAATACGTATCCATGGGGTTCGTTGTCCTACGAAAAGACATTGGGCTCGATGAAGAGGGCTTTGGTTGGGAGGTTAGAAAATTACAAGAGGCGAGCCCAAGCGAAGACGAGGCAGGTGGAGCGATATAACTTGGAGGGGTGCCCGTACGCCTTTCAGGTACGTTCTGCTATCCATGAGTGTGACCGTGTTGATTTCTGTTTGATGTAATTTTAGTCCATGTCACTAACTAACCTGTTCGATGTAATTAAGGTTTGGTTGTACGAGGCCGTGCCTTACTTTGGCACACATTTTGGTACAGTGCCACAGGAATGCGCGGCGAGGATACCACGGTTGTTGAAGTGGGAGACAGTTAAGACCCCGTCCCAGAACGCTACCTACACTGATATACTGAGGGTTAGGAGGCGGGTTAGTACGAATCCTGTGTTACATCGAATTGTCTTGTTTTTTGTTCAACCAAAAACTGATAACAGTTTCGCGTGATCTGATTATATGTTGACGCAGGCTAGGCCGCTCGTCGTTTTAGAGCCGTCCGTTGTGGAGCAGCAGACGGAGTGGTATGCACGGCTCAATGAAGTAGTTGGCATCCGTAGAGGTGCACATGTGGCTTGGGCAACAGCTACGGATGCTCCTTTACTGGCGGCGGAGAGCATTGAGCCACTTCCTGCTGAGGCGGCTGCAGCTCCACCTCCGGAGGGACCAGCAGCTCCACCTCCGGAGGGCCCATTAGGTCCACATCCAGAGGGTCCAGCAGGACCACCCCCTGAGGGACCGGGACCAGCAGCTCCACCTCCGGAGGGTCCATCAGCACCACCTCCGGAGGGTCTGCCAGCTCCACCTCCTGAGGGACCGGGACCAGCAGCTCCACCTCCGGAGGGTCCATCAGCACCACCTCCGGAGGGTCCGCCAGCTCCACCTCCGGAGGGTCCATCAGCACCACCTCCGGAGGGTCTGCCAGCTCCACCTCCTGAGGGACCGTCAGCTCCACCTCCTGAGCTCTCATCCGCTTCACCTCCTGCTGGCATCAGTTCCCCTGTTGACCCGGATGTGGTTGCAGCAACAGACACGGACAGTCCTGACATGGACGTAGGGCCTGGCAGTCCACCGCTGGAGCCTTTAAGTCCACTGCCAGAGCCGTTCCATAGTTCCGGAGCTCCAGGAGCATCGACGACGGCGTCGGGTCGGCAGGTAAGAAATGCCAGTCGGCATTAATATTCTTGTACGTATACATTTGCTGCTCTGTTGGTTAATGAAGACCCTTGTTACAATTCTCATGCAGGTGCCGCCGGTCCATGACGACTTCCAGAGCACAGTTTTGCGTGAACTTGCTCTGTTACGGGCGGAGAACAGGGAAATGCGTGAGGAGATAGCTCGTCTCCGCGAGGCCGTTCTGGACCTCGGTGCGAACTTCGGAAACGATGACACGGTACTTTCCAATATTTACATACTGGATTTTGACCTGTTCCACACACGCTTAAGCTGATGGTTATGTTTGTCTGATTTCAGGATTCAGATGCTGATTCCGACGGAGGTCCGGGTGATGACGGTGATGGTCCGCCGCCCGCGATTCCTGATTCCGTTAACCGGAATGTTCCTGCAGCCGATGCTCCTCCGGCAGCCTTAGTTTCACGCAGGGGTCGCCGCCTCCTACCAGCAAAGCATAAGCGAAGCCCCTTTGTCAGTCCACCAGGTAGGAAGAGGCCGAGGGTTCAGCAGCAGGAGGAAGCCACTGACCAGCAGCAGCCACAGCCCTCGGAGGAAGCCGCAGACCAGCAGCAGCCACAGTCAGAGGCCCCTTTACAATCCGAGGCGCCTATTGCTCAGTCGGAAGACAATCGATCTCAGTGGCCATCAGCAGATGTAGGAACTGGTCTCATTTTGTGCCCTCCGGTTCCACTTTTCGACCCACGTGCCCTGATAGCAGAAGTTGACATGAAGGGATTCCACGCGTGGCTGGCGGACGACACCAGAACAGATCGCGCTGAGTTGGCAGTCTTCAGCGCAGATCGTAAGTTCTTCACGACGCTGATCAGCCCATCAGAATGGCTTGAAGCTGAGGTACTTTCATATCATCTCTGGCTGTCGAATATTGCTATATACAATTGGATTCCTTATTGATAGCAATTGTTGTTTTCAGCACATAGACAGCTACTTGTGGGTTCTACGGTGCAGAGCTCGCGCCGTGACCAGACCTGGTGTACAGAGGTCTGCTTTCCTCGACACCACTTTTTGGGTACGTAAATCGTAGACATCTTACATTAACAATTTGTCACTTGAAATTTATGATTCCTTCAATGCGCTAACTGAACTCATGAACTTGCAGTTGAAATTG
This sequence comes from Boswellia sacra, assembly GCA_013180625.2. Classification (NCBI taxonomy): domain Eukaryota; kingdom Viridiplantae; phylum Streptophyta; class Magnoliopsida; order Sapindales; family Burseraceae; genus Boswellia; species Boswellia sacra. Next base: position 97,269 of record SNVD02016156.1, on the reverse strand, counting down.
AAGTCGTTGTGGGCGCTATACTCGGAAAGATTGGACGACATTACCTGGGCAAATGAGGAGGACATGGTCCAGTATATCCTAGGACAGGTGCCCCTCGCTGGAACACCATGGGTCGACGTTGACAGGGTGAGAACATTTATATTCACTGAATTAGCATGTGCCATCTTATTTAAAATGTTGTGATTCATTTCCATTTCCGTGTTGTCAATTCGTTTTCAGCTCTATCTCCCAGTACACCTCACCGATGATCATTGGGTGGCAGCAGAGGTGCATTTGAATCGCCGTCAGATTTCCATATACGACTCATCTATTGGGCATACTTCTACGGACATAGTCATGCAGACAGTCCGGTGCCTCGCTGAGCTACTACCCCGTATGGTGTCAATGGAGGTTTACGGTATTCCTGACTATCCCACAACCCCATTTGACATTATGCGAATCGAGGACGTGGAGCAGGTGCCACAGCAGGAGCCTGGGGGAGGGGCATGCGGCGTGTACTGTTTGAAGTACATCGAGTTCCTAGCGGGGGGCGTTCCACTGACCGAGATTAAGGCATTCCAGGACGACGAATGCCGGGAGAGAATGGCATTACATCTTTGGCTCAGCCGCGAAAACCCACAAGAGGCGGCCCCGCCCATCCTGGTGCCCTACGACATCAAGGCGCTGTTGCCTCAACCGGTAGTGCCTGCTGATGTTGCAGCTGCTGATGTTGCAGGCACTACCGCGACTGGACATGATGTGTCAGGAGATGTTATGACCACTATTGCCCATGACGACGTTGATTCAGCGAAGGTCAAGTAGCAGCCGAGCACGTTGGGACCATGAGATCACCTATTTTTTTTGTATATATTATGTTTAGTTAAACAAAATTGTTTTTTTTTTGTTTTTGGACACTAACACATTATTGTATAGTACATGTTTTTTATAGTAGCACATGGTTACGATGTATAGTTGTACGAAAACTTGTAAATACACAATATTCTATAGTGACATTATTTAATGGACTAATCACACATACCTCCCCTGGGCTTTAGCTTAATTTCATTCATAAACACTGTTTACCATTTTCCATTATACGATACCCCTTACTTTTTTGAAATTAATCATCGAAACCCCTTCCGTCAGTTTTGCCGTTAATTGTATGAAAATAAATGTAATGAATAAGGGAAAAAAAGTAAACCCATCTAATTAGTTCTGCTGGCCAGTCTCACGGGAGCTGCTCACAGAACCCAAGTGCTCTTCGCTGCCTCCCCTGCACTGCGCACGCTGATAGCAAGAGTTCAGTTGAGTTGAGTTGATGCAAAATGAAGTTTAACATAGCAAACCCAACCACTGGTTGCCACAACAAGCTTGAGATAGATGACGATCAGAAGCCCGAGTCTTTTTAGATAGGAGGAGCTCCCAAGAATTTAGTACAGATGCTCTGGGGTCTACAATTCATGGATATGTTTTTAAGATCATGGGAGGCTGCGACAAGCAAGGATTCCCAATGGAACTGGGAGTTCTGACTCCTGGTCGTGTTCATCTTTTGCTTCAAAGAGGAACCTGTTGACCCAGGTATGGCAACCCAAGAGGGGGGGGGGGGTGATTTGGGTTTTTATTTATCAAAATGGATTTGTAAAACTTTTCTTGAATAACCAAAATTAGTTTACTCTATCTTTATTAGTTTACTCTTTCTTTAGGAATAAAGGTGAAGAATATGAAATTAGAAGTTATGAAAGATGCAAAGAGAATAACAATAACGAACAATCACAAGTGCAAGTAAATATAAAGAGATAGCGATAGAGAGAGTGCAAACTCAATTTACGTGGTTCGGCAAATCTTGCCTACGTCCACGGGCTCCTAGCTCCAAGCTAGGCTTTCCACTGAGTTGTAAAAATCTTTACAACTTGCTTGATGAACAACAACACCAAGACTTTTTCTTCAACTCTTGACAACACTACACCAAGAGTTCTTCTTGATGAACAATCTCACCGAGGTAACTTTCTTCAACTCTTCATAACACCACACCAAGAGTTCTCTCAAGGATAACTTTTATCCTTTACAAGGAGATCTCACTCTCACCACAGTACAAGAACGAATAAAAAAACAGCAGCCACAAAAGCACAACTCTATTCAAAGAGTAGATAAAGAATATAAAAGTTCTGTAGACTTGATATTTCTCTTGTTTTTTGCTTGCTAGATGCCTCTCTTGCTCTGTTTGAATCCATGGGAGAAGGGCTCCTTTTATAGGCAATTTGATTGAACTTAATCAAGTTAAGACACCAACTCCAAATTTTCTGCCCACCATAAAAAACGTAATCTTGTCTGCCACTTTTTTCAATGTTCTGTTTGAAATTTGAAAATCTGCAACAACCAAGTCATTTGGATATTTGTAGCTCAAGATATGGCCAAAACACCATTCGGCGCTCATGTGAATTGATTTTTCTTCATATGTCAGTCCACCGATTTGCATGTGTATTATGTCGGCCTTCCGTTTCAAATTTGAATTTCTTCAAAGAATATAAAATGTGATCCATTGAATCATCTTTCCAATGCCACAAGAATCAAGTCATTTGGATATCTCTAGCTCAAGATATGGATAACAAATCATTCGGTACTCATATGAGTTGATTTTTCTTCTCTGTGTCAGTCCACCAAATTGCATGTCAATTATGTCGGCCTTCCATTTGAAATTTGAATTTCTTCTAAACATATAAAATGTGCCCCATTAAGTCCTTTTTTCAATGCCACAATAATCAAGTCATTTTTATATTTCTATCTCAAGATATGTCTAAAAGAGTATTCGGTGCTCATGTCAGTTGCTTCCGTTTGTCTTTCAAATTGCATAATAATTTGGACAACCTTACACTTGAAATTTGAATTTCTTTAAAACGTATGAAATGTTATAAATTGAGTAAAATTTCCAAAGGGTCAAGAATCACTTCATTTGGACATCTGTAGAAAAATATATGACCAATTGATTGAACATTGCTCATGTAACGCATTCCTTGAATCAAATCTTGTTCTTCAACTTTTGTGCCTTTAACATGTAGTATTCTCCTTTGGCTTCAACACTACTTTTGTGCCTTAACATGTAGTATTCTCCTTTGGCTTCAACACTTCATTTTAATAAGCCCCATCTTGATTTTGCAATTATTTCAATAATCTTATTCTTGCGCATAAATATAATCTCAATGAATCAATGTGTATTGTTATCATCAAAATTATCATGTAGCCTTAGGGCTAACAATCTCCCCTTGCTTCAGAGGTTATGGAAGGCGCAATGGAGAGCGAACGAGGAAATCTGTTCGTGGATGCATTGTAAATCAAGATCTGTCTGTATTGAACTTGGTTATAGTTAAGAAGGATGAGAACGATCTACCTGGGTTGACAGACAGTGGAAACCCAACGATGAGCGGTCCAAAAAGGGTATCCCAAATTAGGAAGCTTTTTAGCCTCTCAAAGGAGGATGATGTTCGGAAGTATGTGAACACCTACCACACAACATTCACAACAATATCTGGCAAGAAAGTTAGGGGTACCGTATGATGTCACTTAACGGCAAAACTGACAGAAGGGGTGCCCATGATGAATTTCGAAAAAGTCAGGGCTACCGTATCATGAAATGTAACAAACAGTGTTTCCGAATGAAATTAAGTCAAAACCTTTGGTGGGGGGGGGTGTTTCTCGTGTTTTCTGGTCGAACAACCATTGTATACAATAAGTATGTGTAAACTTTCCATTTCCTGCATGATTGAGACATATCATATCATATAAGTTCCGTGGACAAAAAATAATTACGAAATTGCTTGCAAAAGTCCAAAAAATAAGTGTTCTGCCAAACCGCTCGACGACACTCGACAAATTCACTCGACACTCGACGAACTTCCTCGAAAGCTCGACGAAATAGTGTCACGGCTCACGAAACACTCGACATGCATGGTTCGAGACATCTACAGGTCTGTTCCCTTCGTCCGACACTCGACTCTCTACACTCGACACACGAACTCTCGACAATCCACAAGACCCTCGACGAAACTCGAACTCGCGACACTCGAACCTAGAATTGACGCAATTTCGAGACACTCAAAACAACCATCGGACTTGTCGAGATTCGGTCCCGACAGAACTTCTCGACACTCGACTACACTCGACGACCCTCGAACACAGTCGTCTTCTTCGACCTTAGACTGCGAAAACCCATTTTTGCACACCGACAGCCAATTTCCAGCATTTTTTTACACAGACGGCACTATCTCTATCCTTAGTTCATATACATAAGCCATTGTTAAGGTATATAATTCGAGCTGTTACTGGTTTTCGTTGTTCTGTGTCTTGCTTTACTGTCTTTCTTAAAAAAATTTGTCCGAAGGATATGAAATAACAAGGTTTTGGGAATTTATTTTAGGACAGGGGTGTTTTTGTCTTTTAGACACAAAAGTGTCTATGGGATGAAAATATTTCAGAACATGTCCATTTTTCAAACCAGCCCCCTAAATTTGTCCATTTTTTCAATTTTCCCTAAACTTTTCCAGGGTGCCTTTAGATGATTAGTGGTCTCATTTTTTTCAATATTAACTTTAAAATAGAAAGAGATATTAATTTTAGAAATATCCATTTTAAAATTTCAAAAAGAGATGCCCTTTATTGGGATCATGCAACTTGTCATGATGTATGTCAACTTATGTGGCATGCTGAGTTAGCAATTTTAGACAAAAACAAGAAAACAAGAAACTGTTTACTATTTTAAATATCTACTGTTTTAAATATTTTTTATTTTACCGTCTTCAGCTACAAAAGATTTTACCATCTATTGTTTTCAGAATTGGTTTTTAAATTTGGAAAGTTTTTTATTTTACTTAGCTTTAGGAAAAGTTATTCATTATATTTCATTATTGTTTGTCCTCAAGTAAATTTTCTTTCTTAGATTTCTTTTTATGCAGGTTTTGGAAAGAAATCAAGGAATCCTTTTGCTATAAAGAGCAATTGGATGTGCAGTATAAAAAGACAAGTTTTATTAATGTCCAAGCTAGTTGTTGGAAGTTGTTTAAGCTTTGTCTTTGTTGACTTGCATTGTGTTATGATCTTTTTGTTTAAGTGAGTGATAGAATACCCAAGTGGGCTTGAGTTGTTCATCAAGGAAATTGTATAACAATCAAGTAGGGACTTGAATTGTTGGGCAGTGAAGTGCAGCAGGTTTAAGAAGTTGATTCACTAGAGTTAAAGTTTTTCGAGAGAGCGTAGGTTATAAAGAAATGTGCGTAAGAGAAATGAGTTTCGTCTGTTGTAAATCCAAGTATTTGTAAGTCTTAATGACTTAGTGAATTACAGCTTGACTTCCCATGGATGTGGGCTGGTTATAGCCAAACTATGTAAAAGTTATTATACATGTTTTACTTTCCAGTTAGTTACGTTTTATTTTACTGCACAAGTATTATCTGATGTAACTATATCCAAGGCTTCAAACTTACACTCTATATGTTTGTGACTAACAGTGTCAATTTTTGACAAGAAACACGAACACGACTTGATATGACATGAAAATTAGTGGGTTTAGATTTTGCCTTAATCATGATCTTGTTGTGTTCGTGGTAGAATTTTCAACCCGTTTAATAATCATGTTGTGTTCGAGTTGAAGGCTTTCAAACTGCAAACATGATTATAACACTACCAATTTATGACACGAATCTGTCTATGATACAATGAACATGAATAAAACAAGTACGAATTAGAACACGTTTGACACGATAGCATGACTAATACGATTATTGACACGAATACGAAATCATTTTAAATTTTAAATTACTAAACCTAAGATTAAGATTCCTAAAGGACATTTCAGTCATATAACAAAAATCAAAATCATAATTCAAACAAAACCCTAATCTCCTCATATCGCCTCCATCATCCAAACCATATTGCCTTTTCTACCGTTATCCTCTCCTCTCCTTATCACTCACATTCACCATTGCTGCCAACCCTCTTCTCACTCTGCATCCCACTCGTGCATCCATTTTTAATCTATTTCCAAGTGCCTTAACTCAACATTCCAAGTGCTCTAACTTACCATCTTCAATCTCTCAAGTGCTTTAGCAATTTCAAAAGTGAAATCCCTAAATGAGCTTAGTTAGCTTTTTCTTGATCTAAATCTCTTTGCTTTATTTAGTCTCAATCTGTTACCACGTGGTGTTCTTTCCATTTCTCCAAAAGCATTTTTCAAAGGTATTTGTATTTTCTTCTCTCCTTGTTGCGATTTTTCTTCAAGATCTTACTGTATTTGTTAACAAGTAAATTAATTACATTCTTAAATCTTGTTGTATTTGGTTTCTCTTCAAAATCGTAAATACAAACTTGTTGGTAGAACCCTTGGTTTCTTTCCTTAGGTTTTGAACTTTCGTTTGTATTTAGGTCTCTTTGGCCTTGTTTTTGCTCAAGCCATTGGAATACATGTTTTTCTTCTTCTCAATCTATGCTTGTTCGACATGCAAAACCCTTTGTTTAGATCTTCATGGAAACAAAATAAAAGATTCAATATTGTTATGTTAAAATTTATTCAATTGCTATTTTTGTCTCTGTTTGGATAAATCAATTCTATTTGATTGTTGTTTAGTTCAAATGGATTATTATTATTATTATTATTATTATTATTATTATTATTATTATTATTATTAGTGTTAGCATTATTATTAATATTTAATGCCTTTTGCTAGATTGTAATCAATTTGCTTATTTTTGTGGTCGTCTTGTTGTCTTGAACTTTTCGTTTCGGCCAATTGTTTTGTTTAGGTTGCTTACTCAAGTAACAGTTCAATCATTATTGTAAAAAATTTATTTGAATTTTGATTTTAACTACTTGTGGGCTTGCTTCTTTGTTAAATTAATTAACAGGGAATCAATAGCTTCAGGTGTGGGGCTTGGAGCAGTGTTGATGATCTTGATGATTGTGCAAAGTACTCACAAGAGGAAAGCATAACTAGCTTCACAGAAGACACAGAAAAATCAGATTCAGACAGCAACAAAATGGAAGATGTTGTTATGAAAGAGGAAACAGCGGCTGTTACACCCGAAGTAACAATAACATCTGACAACTCAGATTTGAACAAAAATTCAATCCAGAATGATGATGATAGAAAAGATCCACCCATATGGATTCAGAAGGCACATCCAACAAGTTCTATCATTGGAACACTAGATGGTATGATGAAAACTCGGAGCAAGGTAAGAAATCAGGTAAGGTTTGCGTGTTATGTTTCTTTAGTTGAACTAAAAAATGTGAAAGAAGCTTCAAAAGAAGAGGTGTGGATTCAAGCTATGCAAGATGAACTTAATCAGTTTAAAAGGAATGAAGTATGGGAATTAGTTCCTAGGCCAGAAAATACAAATGTCATTGGAACTAAATGGATATTCAAAAATAAAACTGATGAAAGTGGTCAAGTAGTAAGAAATAAAGCTAGGCTAGTTGCACAAGATTACACACAAGTTGAAGGCATAGACTTGATGAGACCTTTGCACCTGTAGCTAGACTTGAGTCAATCAGATTACTACTTGTAATTGTTTGTTTGCTTAATTTCAAATTGTACAAAATGGATGTTAAAACAGCATTTTTAAATGGCTATCTCAATGAAGAAATCTTTGTTGAACAGCCTAAAGGATTTGAAGATCCTAAACATCCTAATTTTGTGTATAAATTGTACAAAGCTTCGTATGGTTTGAAACAAGCTCCTAGAGCTTGGTATGAAAGGTTGACAAACTTTTTAAAAAACAGAGGATATAAAAGAGGTAGCAATGATAAGACTTTATTTATCAAACATGCATCTAACTATCTTATTGTTGCACAAATATATGTTGATGACTTGTTTTCGGATCAACTAACAAAAGCAAATCTAATGAGTTTGTTAAGTTGATGCAGGAAAAGTTTGAGATAAGCATGGTAGGAGAATTAAATTTCTTTCTTCGATTACAGGTTAAGCAAATGAATGATGGGATATTCATATCTCAATCAAAATATGCTAAAAATCATGTAAAGAAATTTGGGATTGAAAATGCAAAACCAATGAAAACTCCTATCAATACTAATCTAAAACTTTCAAAAGACAATACAGGTAAAGATGTTGATGCAAGTTTGTACAGAAGTATTATTGGCAGCCTACTATATCTCACAACAAGCAGACCAGACTTGTGTTTTAGTGTAGGATTGTGTACAAGATTTCAAGCAAATCCCAAAGAATCACATCTTGCAGCAGCTAAGAGAATCATCAAGTATGTTCATGGAACACTTAATTATGGAATATGGTTTTCTAAAGATACAAATGATTATCTTGCATGGTTTAGTGATGCTGACTGGGTAGGAAATGCAGATGATAGAAAAAGTACCTCAGGAGGATGTTTTTATCTTGGTACTAACTTGGTTTCATGGCACAGCAAAAAGCAGAATTCTATTTCTTTATCTACTACTGAAGCCGAATACATAGCAACAGGGAGTTGTTGCACACAACTATTGTGGATGAAGCAAATGTTGAGTGATTATGGTATTGAACAAAAGCCTATAACTGTGTTTTGTGATAATACTAGTGCTATAAATATTTCCAAAAATCCTGTTCAGCATTTTAGAACAAAACACATTGACATAAGATACCATTTTATAAGGGAACTAGTAGAGTCTAAAGTGATACACATTGAACACATCTCCACTGATAGACAATTGGTTGACTTGTTCACTAAGGCATTGGATACAACAAGATTTGAAGATTTAAGAAAAGTCGTAGGCATCTATCAGTTATCTGAATGAATACTGTGTGCTGTTATGTTATTTGTAATTGTAATATCATAAGTTTCTTTCTAATTAAGCATGTGCGATTTGGGATATAAAAATTGAGTGAATGATAAGATACTGGTTTAACAATAAAAAAATACAGAGAGGGCTACCAGTATATGATGTGTAAAAGTTATCCATTGAGATTAACTTCATTGTATTTGGGAAATATGGTGAGGTCACCCACTCAAATGGAAAAGGGCTACCTCTATACATGTGTGAAAGCTACTTTATTTATTTATAAAATTCATATTGAGACTAACTTTTGTGTGTGTAAGAAGCATGCTCAAGTTGATCACTCAATTGGATTAAGAGATAAAATTAATAAAGGAAAATAATAAGCTCTGAAATATGCCTTCTTAGAATGATTCATATGATTTTCAGATACTGTTGTTATGTTATTGTTAACTGTCTGCTGTTACGTTTTTCTTAACACCCGATGCTCTTTGTGTTTATTTAAAAATTTGATTTTCTTGTGTGTCCATGTGTCAAAAATGCCATGTCAGCAGTATTGAATTAAGGGAGAGAAGTTTTAGTGGCGGGAATCCTAATTCTATTAGAATTCCTTATTCAAATGGGAATCAAATTTTTGAATTTGTTCATTAATGTCAGTTATGGAACGGTTTTGGAAAGAGAATTAACATTAAATTTTGTTAAAAACAAAATTATTTAAATTTTGGCTCAGTATATTACGAATAGTTTTTGGGCTTCTTCTGTTCATACCATACTTCAACTATAGTTTCTTCCCTGTCCCGTGTCTTGCTTCTCTCTTTCTGTTCTGAAAATTTTCTGTAGACCAGTAAACCTAACCATGGCGACCTCCTCTGACTAGAAAAAGACAGCCAGTTCTTCATCTTCTCACAGTGACTACAACAAAAGTGTACCGTCATCTCCGACACAACACGAACATGCAGAGATCGCAACTGATCCAACCATGAGCGAAGATGAACTTGTTCCAGTAAAGAAGATAAAGGACAAAATCAAGCCGAAGTTCAACAAATTCCTCACATCGGCCATTAAACAGAAGTTCATGAAGTACACTTCAAAGAGGAATCTGAAGATGGAAAGGCCGGTGCAACTGTCAGATTTGAATACCTATGGTCTGAGTGAGATGATTGAGTCTATTTACTGGACTCGTACGGTAACAAACTTCCTATCCCCTTTGAAGGCTTTAATTCAGGAATTTTATTCAAACATTTCTTCTGCCATTGATGATCCTAAAAGCTTTCTGTATCATAAAGTTTATTGTAGAGAAAAGTTTGTTAAGTTCTCTCCGAATGTTATAAACACTTTCCTGGACATTCCTATAGGCAGTTTACATGCATTAGATGAAGAATTTAACATGGCTGAAGTAATAAAGGAATTGACTGGTAGAACAGACATTGTTTGGAAGCCGAAAGATGGTATAGACCAGCAATACCTTAGGAAGAAATATCGAGTGTTGCATAAGATAGCTCAATTCAACTGGCTTCCTTCTTCCCATCAAAATCAAGTTCGGGATGACAGAGTGAAATTTCTTTATTGTTTAGGCACCAATCGACCAATTAACTTTGGTTTGCTAGCCTATAGATCAATTATACAGATTGGATCATATCACTCTGATTATTACTTGCTTGTGTTTCCATGTTTGATTCAATGGATTCTTGCACAGAACAGCATCCCTATGAGTTCTAATGAACAGACAGAAATTCTATCTAAATCCATTACAAAGGGATTTCTTCAGAGATTGCATGACAAATCTGACTTACCAGCACCTGAACCGAAGCCAAAGAGAGTCAGAAAAAATCAGATGAACAATATTGAAGAACAGCTTGTACTGATCAACTCTGTTTTAACAGATATTGCGCAAGATTTGAAGGAAATTAAACTCAAGCAATCTGCTTTGGAAGCAAGGTTTGTAGGACATCCTAGTACTACAGCAGAACCACAGACCATGGAGACTGACATTGTGGTTCCTGAGAAACCAACTGAGGAGGTTCCTGAGGCTGATGAACCTTTGCCTGAAGAAGCCGAGCAAATTTCTGCAGCAGGTCAAGCTGCACAAACTGCTGTTAAGACAGACATAACAGCAGAACAGAAGCTAAAGGCAAAACCAATCAAGTCTCCTACGAAGGAAACTAGAAAGAAGGGAAAGAAGACAGTGGTGAAGAAACCATCTGACCAGAAGAAGAAGAAGAAAATTACATCATCAGCTCTAGCTTTAAGAGATGAATATGTGTCAGATGAACCAAAACAAGCAGAATCCGGATTACAACAGCCTTCACCACCTGCTGAGGAAGAATCTCATAATTTTCCACTCCCTGAAGCAGCTGCAATAGAGCCTCATACCTCTCCACCACCCACTCAATCACCACCACATGTAGTTCCCATAACATCTCTTGTAGAGGAATCCACTGAAGCAGTTTCACATCCACCATCACCAACTATAGAAAAGCCACTGATTCCTTCTTCACAATAGCTTGCTATTACATTACAGACAATAGAAACCAGTGCAGAACTCCATGAGAAGGAAATCAGACAAATTGTGGCTAAAGTTACTGCTACTTCTTCTGACACTACTGATGCACCGTCAGCACCTGTACCCTCTGATCAACCTACCCCCCTCTACTAGGCTCAGGTTTAAATCTGTAGCTCGCAGGATCAGAAAGCGCCTTGTTAGCTCCACTTCTCCACCAGTTTGCAAGTCTCCCAGACTTAGTTTGTTTTGGCCACTTGTGTTGAAATCAAGGGGGAGATAAGGGAATGGTTGCTGATCTTTTTATGCTGATTTTTTGTGCTGGTTTTTTTCTGAACTGAGTTTTCCCTCCGATTATTTTTTGTTGCTTATTCCTTAAAGGCGTAAGTAAGAAAGTGAGGGGGAGTAAGAACTAAATTTCTTATGCTATGTGCGTGCATTTGATCTATTATGATGTTATATGTTTTTTTCTGTGTTTTATTCTATTTGCAAGATATACAAAGTTATGACTGTGTTCTGTTATGATTTTTGTAATAGCTCACATATTATTTTTACTAGAAACAGTTTAGTACTTTTATCACAAGTTGCGAAAAAGGGGGAGATTGTTGGTGTCGAGATGTGTCGAGATGATTATGTTGAGATTATTGGTGCCAAGTGTGGTTGTCGAGATTTTGTCGAGTTTCGATTTCGTCTAGTGTCGAGCTTTTGTCGAGTTTTAATTTCGTCTAGTGTCAAGATTTTGTCGAGTTTCGATTTCGTCTAGTGTCGAGATTTTGTCGAGCATTGAGCTTTTGTCGAGTGTCGCGATTGTGTCGCATGTCAAGTCTGTTATGTCAAACTTCTTGAGTGTTGAGTATCAAGTGTCGAGTGTCGAGTGGTGTGTGTCGAGCACTTGTACCGAGAATGTTGGTGATGAGATTTTGTGTCAACATGCATGTATCGTGCACATGTTATATTTTGATCAACTTGTGATAAAACAAGAATGTTATTTTGATTCTTATTTTACTGTTTCTAGAATTATATTTTAAGAAGTATTTGATTTATAATAAATATCTTTTTAGATTAGGATATCGTATCTTGTATTTTAATTAGAATAGGAGAATATTTATTTATCCTAATTTCTTTAGGAGTTTAATTATATCACTTCCTATTTTATTTCTCCTAATTCTAATATGATTTTGATTTAGATTTTTTACAGGATTTCTAGGAGATTTCGTCCAGGCCTCTCACTATATATACCATGTTATAACTGAAGGCTAATCACGTAGAAGTGAGATTAACGGGTTAGCTGATTTAGTTTTGAGAGAGTCTTATTTTAGCATTCCATGAATTAATAGAAGAGCTTCAACACAAATTGGGATGCTTCTTTAATTTGATTCTTTGAGTCATTTGATTCATGTATGAGTGGTAGAAATCGTTCATGAGTTGTTGATTGAGTCTGTGTGAGTTAGTAGTCACTTGGGATTGGGATAACTTGTGGGTTAAGTGTTTATGTAATTTAATGTCAGACGTCGTGTGTTATGTATAACTTAACAGTGTGTTGTTAAGTTATCTGTGACAAAGAGTGAGCAGTGTCACTAGAGTTTATGATCTTTGCGAAGATTTTGTTTTACAAAGATTAGGTTAGTGTGTGAGGATGAGTTAGCACTGTAAAAGGTCCTAAAGATTGTACAAACAAGAACTTAGTGAATTGCAGCTCTAGAGCTGTCACGCCCTAACATCTATTATTTAGAAATTTTAGGGTGTGATTGAATAAGAATTTATAAAAATTACATCATCCATATCTCATAATTTTTTTTTATAAATACATCACAAGAATTCATTACAACTTATTACTATTTGTTCAAAATTAATTTTACATACACTGGTGACAAAATCAATACATCAGTTAATAGTCACCAAACAAAATCTCCTATTACATACTAGGAGAATCAAGACAGTCCCCAAGAATTATATGCATACTGAATCCAGACTCCCTAAGAAAGCTTTGGAACATCTCTAGGATGAGCATCCTTCTATGTACCTGTGGAGGGAGGGGGGTGAGCTTAAAGCCTAGTAGGAAAGTTCTAACATTATACGAAATTATTCACATTCCACAAATATTCAATCACAGGAGTAGACATCCAATAATAATATATCAAACTATTATGTTTGTTCACATATGAAATTTCTGTTCGTATTCCCCTTGGATCCGTATACAGAACGGCCCATCCAAGGTCTGGCACATCATATCGAAATATTCGTGTTCCCCTTGGGTCCATATACAGAATGGTCCACCCAAGGTCCAACACTTCATATCATTATATTCGTGTTCCCCTTGGGTCCGTATACAGAACGGTCCACCCTGTTGACCCAGGTATGGCAACCCAAGAGGGGGGGAGGGGGGGGGGGGGGGGGTGAATTGGGTTTTTATTTAAAAAAACGGATTTAGAAAACTTTTCTTAAAAGATCAAAATTATTTAAATCTTTCTTTAAGAACAAAGGTGAAGAAGATGAAAATAGAATGCAATCAAGAGAATGGCAATAAAGAACAATCACAAGAGCAAGTAAACGTAAAGAGGAAATGGATAGAGAGAGTGCAAACTCAATTTATGTGGTTCGGCAAACCTTACTTACGTCCACGGGCTCCTAGCTCCACAAGCTAGGCTTTCCACTAAATTGTAGAATTCTTTACAACTTGCTTGATGAACAACCTCACCAAGACTTTTTCTTCCAACTCTTGATAACACCACACCAAGAGTTCTTCTTGATGAACAACCTCACCAAGGCAACTTCCTTCAACTCGTGATAACACCACACCAAGAGTTCTTCTTGATGAACAACCTCACCAAGGAAACTTTCTTCAACCCTTGATAACACCACACCAAGAGTTATTCTTGATGAACAACCTCACCAAGGCAACTTCCTTCAACTCTTGATAACACCACACCAAGAGTTCTTCTTGATGAACAAACTCACCAAGGAAAGAGTTCTCTCAAGGATAACTTTTATCCTTTACAAGAAGATCTCACTCTCACCACAATACAAGAACAAAGTAAATTTTTACAATAAAAGTACAACTCTCTTCAAAGAGTAGATAAAGAATATAAAACTCTCTAGACTTGATATATCTCTTGTTTTTTGCTTGATAAAATGCTTCTCTTGCTCTTTCTCTTTGTCTTTCTGAATGCATGGGAGAAGGGCTCCTTTTATAGGCAAATGAGATGAACTTGAATAAGTGAAGACACCAACTCCAAATTTTCTGCCTACCATAAAAATCGTAATCTTGTCTACCATTTTTGTCAATGTTTCGTTTGAAATTTGAAAATCTGCAAAACACAAAAGATCTGAAAAATTGAATAAGATTTCCAACGCATCAAGAACCAAGTCATTTGGATATCTGTAGCTTAAGATATGTCCAAAACACCATTCGGTGCTCATGTGACTTGATTTTTCTTCCTTGTGTCAGTCCACCGAATTGAATGATAATTCTGTCAACCTTCCGTTTGAAATTTGAATTTCTTCAAAACATAAAAGATCTGTATATTTGAATAAGCTTTCCAAAAAATTAAGAATCAAAGCATTTGGATATCTCTATCTTAAGATATGGACAAAACATTATTCGCTGCTCATATGAGTTAATTTTTCTTCTCTGTGTCAGTCTACCGAATTGCATGTCAATTATGTCGGCCTTACATTTGAAATTTGAATTTCTTCAAAACATATGAAATGTGACTCATTAAGTTATCTTTCTAATGCCATAATAATCAAGTCATTTTGATATTTCTATCTCAAGATATGTCCAAAAGAGTATTCAGTGCTCATGTCAGCTACTTCCATTTGTCTTTCAACTTGCATGATGATTTGGACAACCTTGCACTTGAAATTTGAATTTCTTTAAAACATATGAAATGTTATAAATTGAGTAAGCTTTCCAAAGGCTTAAGAATCATGTCATTTGGACATCTGTAGAGAAATATATGATCAATTAATTAAACATTACTCATGTGTCACATTCCTTGAATCAAACCTTGTTCTTAAACTTTGGTGCCTTTAACATGTAGTCTTCTCCTTAGCTTCAACACTTCATTTTAATAAGCCTCTTCTTGATTTTACAATTATTTCAATGATCTTACTCTTGCATATAAATAAACATGTTAGTAAATCTCAATTAATCAATGTGTATTGTTATCATCAAAATTATCATGTAGCCTTAGGGCTAACACACCCAAGGTCCAACACTTCATATCATTATATTCGTGTTCCCCTTGGGTTCGTATACAGAACGGTCTACCCAAGGTCCAACACTTCATATCATTATATTCGTGTTCCCCTTGGATCCGTATACAGAACGGTCCACCCAAAGTCCAACACTTAGAATATCATATCCGCATTCTCCTTGGATCCGTATACAAACGGCCCATCCAAGGTCCAATGCATACATTAACAGTCTTTCAATATCATCACTATGATAAATCTCAAGAAATTATGATTTTTATACAAAATCCAGGACTTTTTGGGAAGTATTCAATCGATTTGGGGTGGTTCTGAAATTTTGCTCGACACTCGACACTGTTCACCGAAAATATTGTTCACTCGACACTATCCACCGAAAATACTGTTCACTGAAAATACTGTTTACTCGACACTGTTCACCCGATACTGTTTACTGAAAATACTGTTCACTCGAAATTGTTCACCGAAAATACTGTTCACTCGACACTGTTACTCAATACTGTTCACCAAAATACTGTTCACTCAACACTGTTACTCGACACGCGATACTGTTTTTCGGCACTCGATGCACTGTTCACTGTCGAGCGAAACACCGGAATCGAATTCCAGAGCTAGTTCAAAGCATACCATTTCCAGATTTCAACTCCCAACTTCAAAAATTCACCAAAAATCTGTTTTAACTCCAAATTCAACGAAATCAACGGCTAATTAAAGCTTAATACGTCTATTTTCCAAAACAAATGAGAAATCATACAATTCTCAATCCAGAAAAACGCATCAACTCAACCAACACAAGACATTTACATGAATTACACTTCTCACAAAATCATCTCTACTCCACTTTATCAACACTTCAACTCACACATAATTCTTCATGCAATCACAACAAACAATTTGCAATAAGTGACTTTACTCATAATTCATCATCCAAGCAACCAAAAATTCAAGTCAAAACATGTCACATACATAACAACAATATCAATTCAGCTACAAAACACATAACATGAAGTAAGTATAGCGTTAGAATCTCCTACTTGTTTTCTAAGCTAAACTTCTTGAATTTTTTCCTCTCTTCTCCTTCCTCTCCTTTCTCTTCTTCTTTTTCTCTTCTTTTCTTCCTGGAAGGTGAACTCCTTCTCCTTTTCTCTTCTTCTTTTTCCTTCTCCCTAATTCTAGAAAACCCCATCTCTTATATACATAAGGCCTTGACTCAATGGGCCTAAGTCCAACAATTTCAAATTCAAGCCCAATTCACCCTTACCAATTCCAACACAAGCCCACTTCTATTATCCAACCCAATTCTCATAAAATTACTCAAATACCCTTAGTCATATTTTCTAAAATTTATAATATATATATATATATATATTTTGGAATTCCACAACCTACCCTCCTAAAAATAAATGTCGTCCTCGAAATTTGAAAACATGAATCAGAAATTACCTCTCACCGTCAAAAGCTCTGGATACTTTCTTTGAATCTCTGTCTCTAACTCCCATGTGGCCTCTTCAACATCATGATGCTTCCACAAGACCTTGAGTAATGGGATGGACTTGCCACGCAAGACTTGTACTCTCGAGTCCAGGATTTGAATAGGAACCTCTTCATACGAAACATCTTGTTGGATATCCAACTCACTCCAGTCAAGTACATGTGTTGGGTGAGGTTCATACTTTCTTAGCATCGATACATGGAATGTGTTATGAATTCCCGATAACCGTGGCGGCAATGGTAGCTCATAAGCTACTTCGCCAACCCGCCTTAGGACTTCAAATGGACCAATATAACGTGGAGCAAGTTTACCTTTCTACCCAAAACGCATCAAGCCTTTATGCGGAGACACCTTTAAAAACACATAGTCCCCCACTTTTAATTCTAACGGTCGTCACCTCTTGTCTGCATAGCTTTTCTGTCTACTTTGGGCTGTAAGCAAACGTTGACATATCAATTTCACCTTTTCAGTCGTTTCTTGTATAAGCTCCGGTCCTAATAAGGTAGCTTCTCCCACTTCTACCCAACATAACGGGGATCTACACGATCTACCATAGAGTGCCTCAAAAGGTGCCATTCCAATACTTGACTGATAGCTGTTGTTGTATGCGAATTCCACAAGTGGTAGATGATCCTCCCAATTACCTTGGAAATCCATCACACAAGCCCTCAACATATCTTCTAAAATTTGAATAGTACGCTCTGATTGACCATCAGTTTGGGGATGGAAGGCTGTACTAAATAACAACTGAGTGCCTATAGCTCTTTGGAGGCTTTGCCAAAATTGAGTTGTAAACCGGGAATCTCTGTCTGACACCACTGAAACTGGAACTCCATACAATCTTACAATTTCTTTAATGTACAACCGACTCAAAACATCCACTGAATCGATTTTACGTATAAGAAGAAAGTGTGATACTTTGGTTAATCTATCTACAATCACCCAGATTGCATCCTTCCTTTTTAAAGAACGTGGTAATCCAGTAACAAAATCCATGGTGATGTGATCCCACTTCCACTCTGCTACAGGCAATGGTTGGAGTAATCCTGCAGGTCTTTGATGCTTAGCCTTTACTTGTTGACAAGTAAGGCATCTAGCCACATATTCAGCAACATCTTTCTTCATTCCTTTCCACCAAAACTGTCAATGTAAATCATGATACATCTTGGTACTACCAGAATGAACAACAAATTTAGAATGATGAAATTCCTTAAGAATATCATCTTTACACTCTTTACTCGATGGAACAAAGATCCTGCCCTTGAATCGCAAACTCCCTTCTGAACCAATGGTCCAATCCACACTCCCATCACCGTGTAACACTTGCTCATACAAGGCTCTGATCTCTGAATCTTGATGTTGCCATTCAATCACTCTATGCACAAGAGACGGTTGGGCAACAAGTGTAAAAAGGCAAATTTGATCTCCACGATCCTCAACCGAGATATCATAATCATAAACAGACCACAACATGCTCCAATCCCCTATTATCGCACTAACCATGGCCCTCGACTTCCTACTTAATGCATCAGCCACTACATTTGCCTTGCTTGGATGATAGTGGATAGAGAAATCATAGTCTTTCCAATACTCCATCCATCTTCGTTGTCTCAGATTCAAGTCTTTTTGAGTGAAAATGTATTTTAAACTTTTATGATCACAAAAGACTTCAAACCGCTCACCATACAAATAATGCCGCCAAATTTTCAAAGCATACACTACCGTAGCAAGTTCTAAGTCGTGGGTGGGATAATTCTGCTCATGAGGTTTCAACTGACGAGATGCATAGGCTACAACTCGACCCTGTTGCATTAACACACACCCTAAACCCATCCAAGGAAGCATCGGTGAAAATTACATAATCAACTCCACGTTGTGGTATCACAAGGATAGGTGCTGAAGTTAATCTTTTCTTCAATTCTTGGAATGCTTGCTCACATGCATCATTCCATTCAAATCTGACTCCTTTCCTTGTTAACCTAGTCATTGGTGCAGCCAATCGGGAAAAGTTCTCAACAAAGCGCCTATAGTATCCTGCTAAACCCAAGAAATTGCGGACTTTAAACACATTCTTTGGTCGTTCCCACTTCATAACTGCTTCTACTTTCGATGGATCCACTGAGATTCCTTGTCTTGACACCACATGGTTTAAAAATTTTACTTCTGATAGCCAAAATTCACATTTACTTAGCTTGGCATAAAGACGATGCTCTCTCAGTGTTTGAAGTGCCATGCATAAATGTTGCTTATGTTCAACCTCAGATGAAGAATAAATGAGGATATCATCCACAAACACAATCACAAATTGGTCTAGGTGAGGTCTGAAAACACGATTCATCAAATCCATAAAGGCAGCAGGAGCATTAGTTAGTCCAAATGGCATGACCAAGAACTCATAATGTCCATACCGGGCACGAAAAGCGGTCTTGGGTATATCTCCTTCCTTTATTCTCAACTGATAATTACCCGAACGAAGATCTATCTTGAAAAAACAACAAGATCCTCTCAATTGGTCGAACAAATCATCGATCCTAGGTAGAAGATATTTGTTTTTCACTATAACCTGATTTAACTGTCTGTAATCGATGCATAAATGCAATGAACCATCTTTCTTCTTCACAAAAAATGCTGGTGCACCCCAAGGAGAAGTACTAGGTCGGATGAATCCCTTCTCTAACAATTCTTCTATCTGCAGCTTTAGCTCTTTCAACTCTGCTGGAGCCATTCGGTAAGGAGCAACTGATATAGGTGCCACGCCTGGATACACTTCAATAGCAAACTCCACCCCTCTAGTTGGAGGTAACCCGAGCAATTCTTCAGGAAAGACATCAGGAAATTCATTCACCACCCGAGGAAGTTTAGAAACCCCTTTATTAGTCTCTTCTACTAATATACTTGCTATCATGTTCCTCATCCCTTTCTTGTTTTGCGACCCAAGCAAAGGATAATGCAATAATGCATATTTATCCCCATAAAAACTAAAAATGATGCCATCCGGCATGTGGATGATCACTTTCTTCTTGTGACAATCCAATAGAACTCGATAAGCGGACAACCAATCCATTCCTAGTATCACATCATACTCCGTGAAAGTATCAAATCAAATGATAACCTGTGCCCATTGATTTCTAACATACAGGAGCGACATATCCTCCCAACCTCTAAAGTACTACCCATAGGTGACTCCACATGCAATACAGAGTCCAACAAATCGGACTCTAATCCTAATGCAGATGCAAAATGGGTGGATATAAAAGAATGAGTAGCTCCAGAATCAAATAAAATACGAGCCCATGCATTAAAAACTAGTAATGTATCTCCCACAACTCCGTGGTCTACAGGCTCTGACGGCTGAATCAGAGCAAAAACTCGTCCTTGAGTCATTTGTCCCTGCTGTCTAGTGCTCTGAGCTGATCTTGGAGGTCTAACAGATCGAGAAGAAGCTACCTGAGACCTCTGAGATGTCTGATGGGAATGAGTATCACGTCCTTGAAACGGTGGTCTAGCCTGTGACCCTGATCCTTGTCGAGGAGTTGGTGGGGTCTAACTAGTGGCACTCAGAGGACCTCTCATCCCTACCGGACAATCCCGTTGCATATGACCGTATTGTCCGCATTTATAACATCTGGGACATTGATATCGCAAGTGACCTGGTTTCCCACACCCATAACAAACTCTCTGACTCTGGGAGGACCTACTTGCCATTGAGCCTTGAGACTGCAGCTGCTGAGACTGAGAATTAAAAGAAGTCCTACTGGACTGAGTTCTCTGTCTCTTAGCTGAATGATCCTGCCATCCAAGGTCTAATGCATACATTAACAGCCTTTCAATATCATCACTATGATAAATATCAAGAAATTATGATTTTTATTCAAAATCCAGGACTTTTTGGGAAGTATTCAATTGATTTGGGGTGGTTGTGAAATTTTGCTCGACACTCGACACTGTTCACTGAAAACACTGTTTACTCGATACTGTTCACCAAAAATACTGTTTACTCGACACTGTTCACTAAAAATACTGTTCACTCGACACTGTCCACCGAAAATACTGTTTACTCGATACTGTTCACTGAAAATATTGTTCACTCGACATGTTACTCGATACTGTTCACTGAAAACACTGTTCACTTTATATTGTCCACCGAAAATACTGTTCACTCGATACTGTTTACTAGACACTGTTTTTCGATACTGTTCACTAAAAATACTGTTTACTCGACGCTGTTCACCGAAAATACTGTTCACACGACACTGTTTCTCGAAACTGTTCACTCGATGCACTGTTCACTGTCGAGCGAAACACCAGAATCGAATTCCAGAGCTGGTTCAAAACATACCATTTTCAGATTTCAACTCCCAACTTAAAAAATTCATCAAAAATCTGTTTTAACTCCTAATTCAACGAAATCAACGGCTAATTAAAGTTTAATACGTCTATTTTCCAAAACAAATGAGAAATCATACAATTCTCAATCCAAAAAAACGCATCAACTCAACCAACACAAGACATTTACATGAATTACACTTATCACAAAATCATCTCTACTCCACTTTATCAACACTTCAACTCACACATAATTTTTCATGCAATCACAACAAACAATTTGCAATAAGTAACTTCACTCATGATTCATCATCCAAGCAACCAAAAATTCAAGTCAAAACATGTCACATACATAACAACAATATCAATTCAACTACAAAACACATAACATGAAGTAAGTATAGTGTTAGAATCTCCTACTTATTTTCTAAGCTAAACTTCTTGAATTTTTTCCTCTCTTCTCCTTCCTCTCCTTTCTCTTCTTCTTTTTCTCTTCTTTTCCTCCTGGAACGTGAACTCCTTCTCCTCTTCTCTTCTTCTTTTTCCTTCTCCCTAATTCTATAAAACCCCATCTCTTATATACATAAGGCCTTGACTCAATGGGCCTAAGTCCAACAATTTCAAATTCAAGCCCAATTCACCCTTACCAATTCCAACACAAGCCCACTTCTATTATCCAACCCAATTCTCATAAAATTACTCAAATACCCTTAGTCATATTTTATAAAATTTATAATATATATATATATATATATATATTGGAATTCCACAAGAGCTATCCGTGGATGTAGGTTTTATAACCGAACCATATAAAAATCCTCTTGTGCCGATTTACTTTACAGTTTACTGTTATATTACTCATAACTGCATATTTCCAGAACTCTCAATTTTAGTTTTTATTTTAATGTTAACGTTAAAATAGAAAGATATTCGATGAAGGAACTTTAGAAATAGCAATTTTTAAATTCTACATAGAGGATGGTTTCGTTAGTGACTTGAACTATTTTTTTAAATTATGTAATTATACAATTTTTTTCTTAATTTTTCAAAAAAACGTTGTTGATCAGAGAAATAAAGTTACACAAAGAAACTCCCGTATAATCGTAACCGCATAGTTTAGTTATGCTTTAACATGCACATGCACATAAAAATTCTAATTAAAAACTCCATCTTAATCACATCGATCCCCCTCATTACTCTACTCTATTCAAGATTTGGTCATTCTGAGTCTTGAATTGAACGACAATGGCAGTCATCCGTCCTGATTTGATCTTAAAATCCTGGCAAGACTTCCCTTGAAATCAACAGTCCGATTCAGGTGCCGTTCCAAGCTCTATGCCTCCTTTGGCAGCGACAAACTTTTTGTAGAAGCACATGCAATCCGTTTCGCTATCAGACCAATCGGCATTCTTGTGACATGCCCGGCTCCATTCCGGTCGCTCAGATGTATTTCTTCGTCAACTTTCACGGCGGACAAATCGTCAGTTGCCTTACATATGAGATCGCTTCTCCCTTTACTCCACGCACTCCATTAAGGGTTGGGTTTGCATGAAATTCGTCATTATGTCCACAGTGTGCAACGCCAGCACCAGGCAAGTCACTACTCTACCCTTTGCTTCTGAACGCACGTCTGCCAATAAATCTTCAATCCGCTTGCATGTTAACTCATTGGGCTGTAATCCGATTCAAGGTTCTAGTCCTGGTCAAATGACCGAGTGTGGGGCTTTCACCTTGGGGATTGACCATTCGTGGAGGCTTCTCAACGGTGGTCCGTGTTTCTTTCCTAAGCGTGAAAGCGTTTGCATTGATGGGGTTTTGTACTTCAGGAGCTGGCATTTTTTCAATATAAAGGTAGCCGGTTTGATAGCGTTTGATGTTGCAAGTGAGAGTTTCCATGTGATTTCATTAACTGATGAAGTGGCTTTAGCGGGTGAGATTAACTCTGGTTTGATTCAATACGAAGGGCAGCCTGTTATTATCGAATGGCTGATTGTAGTTTTGTTAGCTTGTGGGTATTAAATAACAGTTATGACTGGGCTCCGGATACCAAATACTGTCGTACGTTGAATAAGTCTTTAAGGGATCAGGAGGAGACCAAGTTTATTTTGCTACTGGCTCGTTCCATCCAAATGAGTTAGTGATGGCACCTCGAAGTCGAAGGTCCTTGAGCGATCTTTGTGTGATTCATTGGGATCTTTTGACTAACCGTATTTCGCCATCACTAATACGAGGGATGTCTCCATGTCAGCTTGATGACTCTTCGTCTATGCTGCTAGTTTCACTGGTTAGAAGGTTACCAGTTATGGGGAAAGCATTTTGACATTTTGAGAACTACTCAATTTTCTTTAAAAGGTACGTACGCTTTAAAACATCTTTGGTGCTGGCTAGATCGCTGGAAATTGTGCGTTTTAGTATGCCGTATACGTTTTGCTTTTTGATCAAATCAGTGCATCTTTGGGGATATTACTATAATGGTTCTACTTCCACGTATTACTTGTATACTTTGTTGTCCTCAAATAGAGTTTGTCTTATTGATGTAAAGAAGTATTGAGGGAAAAGCTATTTTCTTTTCAAAATCTTTTTGTAGTCCTGAAGCAAATGCCGAAAACATTTTGCTCTTACAGTACCTTTGCTATGAATATTTGACATATAGTTGTGTGATCATCCTGCAATGAGATGTAAATTCATGCATATTGAATGTAAGAAGGCATAAATTCATAACTGATTTTACATTATATGCTTGCATTGCATATTTGGTTACATGTGGCCTCTTGCGTAATGATGCTTTCTTACGTGTCCGCATAGTGATTATCATTGCAACTGATGTTTCTGGTGATCAAATTAAGTAATGGTTCCAAATAATTTTCCTTATAACAATTCTAAAGATTTAAGGTTCTGTAATCTTAATCAGAAATAAAAGAGGAATCCTTGCTAGATTAATTCGGAAACCAAAACTAATGTACGTAGGACTAGTTTTGATTTGATAACTGAGTACAAAGAAATCAGATTGTTTCACATGAAGACCTTAGAATAGTAGCACAGGAGAAATTTCTATTCGAGAAATAATTAAACTCATCTCAGATGTGAAATACTTGAATAGTTGAAGATGGGATTGGAATGAATTCTGCGTACTAATGGAAGATATATCTCTCAGTTTTAACTGTTAAGATAATCTAGATCAATCCAGAATATGCATCATAATCAAAATGCCCCTAATGAAATAATAACAAAGGAAAAAAAAACGAGTAAAGGTTCTCATTGTTGCCTCTGCATCACTCTCTTTAAATTGTTTTGATGCAAAAGGGACGGTCCGTGGGGAAGCCTGTGTTTCTGTGGCTAGCTTTTGTGTTTTCTGTTTCATGACCTACTCTTGGTGGTTAAAATTAAGCACTCTAGATCAAAGTACATTGCATAAAGTGTTAGTTTGATCAACATGCCACTGTTTATTTTTCAAGTTCCAGAGTTAATATGACAACAAAGACATATTTATTCAACAAAAGAGAAGCAGGGTAGTAATTTACACTTCAAGAACTACGAGAATTGCTCTGCTTCTTAGTACTTCGATAGAAGCTTCTACTACTCTCAGGAAGCTACTGTTGCCGACTAGCGAAAACATTGGAAATGAATTAATATTTTTTACTTGATTTATATAAAATTTTCCCGTTTATAGACTAGCAATTAAGAATTTTCTATAAGTCAACTTTCGGAACTATAAAAAACAGAGGAACAAGGCACAGCAGTGAACAATATCTTGTTGTATGTGGTTCGTATAATATAATACAAATGGAGAAAAAAAAAGGGAAATAACAATTTTTTCTTTTTCTTTTTCTGAAAACACAGACAAATTGAAATCATGACTTTGGACAAAAATATTAGTTGAAACTTAAAAAGTAACTAAAAGAAAGCTATTACCAAAAGAAAGCTTACACTATGGACAATCTTGAAGAAAGACAAACATTAACACTGTTTGCTTTTCTATCACTTGCTTAATTGCTTTTGTGGAGATTGTGTACAAGATTTCCATGTTATTTATTCTTAATTTGTCCTCGTTATATTTGGTCCTTCATATGCATGTGATAGGAGTCACATGAATAGATATCAAAATCTCAACATTAATATTAGACTGATGGACTCCATTACAGAGGTTGTGGCCCTTTTGTATAAACTAATGGGGGGAGTAGGAAGAATCTTTGAAGTCCATCTTCATCTTCTGTTTAATTTTATAATTAACCCCTACTCCTTCAAATCTGCATTCTAGTCCACCCAAAATAGAAGAAATAAAACTAGAAAAATGATCCTGATGCAATTCCTTCTAAGTCTTTGCCGTGTCATGAGTATGGTACACGTTCAAGATTTTTCTTTTGTTTATTTTTGTGTTTATGCACGTCGATATTTATTATATTAAATTCACTATAGAATTCTATGAACAAAATGGAATTATTTTTTTCCAGACAATGATGGTTGTCTCCATTATGGAATATTAATCGTCATAAAAATGAGGGAAATGATTTTCCTTAATTATAAATTCGTTTGTAGGTAGACCTAGCAATGGGTCGTGTTAGAGTGGTTTCGTTTCATTTTGTAATCGTGTCGTGTTAAATTATGTTAATCTAAATATGACTCATTAACTTATTAGGTCTAAATTTATAAACCCAAACCCGACTGTTAACTTAACGTGTTATCCGAATCCAACCCATTTAACCCGTTTTTTTTATTTTCAAGTTAGACAACAATATGTGTAATATGATTTGTATAAAGTCTAAACAAATAATACAACCAATAGTTTATAAATTTAAAATCTAAGAAATATTTTGAAATCTAAGAAATATTTTGAAATCTATCGAAATATCCAAATTTAATATAATACGAAAATATAAACAAAATTTTGTATCCAACATCATTTAAATATCCATCTAAAGTGTATTTAAGATAAATAATTGATAATATCCAATTATTGAATGATTTTTGAAAATTAAATAGAACATTTTATAAGTTTCTTATTTATATTTCTCATCAAAATTTTATACTCATACACGCATAAGAAAAAGATGACGTAATTGTATTAGAATAATTTTAATTAGGTTAAATTTAGTTATAAATTAGTATTTGTTATATTTTCTTATATTTTTTATGTATCACAAATAATTTTACTATATTATCCTTAATATTAACGGGTGAAACAGTTTTTTATATTATAAACCCAAACACGGTCCAATATCAAACGGGTTTTATCGTGTTAATCCATTATCGACCCAATCCAATAATATTAGATCCAAAACACGTTTTTATCGAATGAGTTCGTGTCGTGTAAACGGGTCGTATAGAATTTGCCAGGCCTATTTGTGGGAAAGAAAAGAACTTGATTGTAACAAGAAGAAACTTAGTGGGTTTTCGTGATTTTATTAAGTTGAGGACTTAATTTATGAACTAATTGAGAGGTGTTGCACATATGAAATTATAAATATATATGTGTCTGTATAAGCGTAGTGCTGTGCTGCGCTGCTAATCTGCTAACAATTGTCTAATTGTCTGCTTAATTTGCTCTCATTCTCCAGAAAAATTTCAGGCTTGTTCTCCCATGTACAGATTTTCGATTATCACGTTAAGGTAGAAACTTTTTATTTTCTTTGTAATATTCTCTTAAATGATCAAAACTCAAATTCTTTTTATTTTTTATTTTTTATTTTTACTTTGTTGCAGGCCTACAATAACAGAGGTTATGATGAGTTCGAAGAGGTGGATGAGAACCTTGAAGTCTAAACTGAGAATCTTAAGGCAAAGGTTCCCATATCAGAAGATTGATAAGACTGAGAGCATGAGGTTAGAAATGAGGCACATGAAGGCTCAGAAGTTAATCTCTAAAATTCTGAAGAATGCTGATTCTAAGACCTTGAAAAAGAGCTATTTCTTCTGAGAGCTTTCTTATTCATAAATCGAAGTTTACGCTACTGGATTGTTCATGTTCTCTTCAGATTAAAGTCCTGTTAATTTTCTTGAAAATATTTAGCTACTTTATCGGCTGTCAATCAGACATATGATATTGTTTCCACCCCATGTTATATTGATGTTATTAACTGAGGCTTTTTCTTTCTTGGATTTTCCTTTACATAATCAAAATGATCGTCATTGTAACATTGATACTTTCGAGATGGTCATCGGAGAGATTAAATTAAAATTTTAAACAACATTGTTGTAAAAAACATACTATCGTAAAACCTCGATAAATGAATGATCGTTAAATTAATAATCTCGATTAAATAATAAAATCTTCAGGTCCTGATTCAGACCTATGTATTAAATTAGTAAATTTTCTAAATGCATAAGATAATAATTTTTTTTTCAAATCCTTTAGGGCTCAAAGAAAATACAAATTAATAATTGATTAAATATATAGCATAAATAGTATATAAGTTCATAATATTAAAGCGATTTTTTTAACAACTTCTAGTTTTTCAATTCTCCTCTTTGTCAAAATATGCATCTAATTTTTTTTAATCTAAATTAAATTCAACCTCATCTCTAATTTTTTCAAATCATGCATCATATTTGTTATATATATTTTTTTCTTGTTGTAGCAAGGATATTTTTAAGGTTACTATTGCCTGAATTGCCTCTTTCAGAAAACATTTGCTAAAACATAACTATTATTTGTATCGTGGCCATCATTAGCAGACATATCGATTACTCCTTTAATAGTCTCTTTATTGGTGGACAATTCCATCATTGAATAATTTTTATGATAAATCAAAAGATGCTCAACATCAATTGTATTTCTATAGCTTAGAGCATTAATAGATTCATGTAATTCATTAATTTTTGATATATATTTTTGACCGCATTGATCCTTTGTTTTTTTAATTTATAACACATATGAATCTTAATGAAAAACAGAACACATTACAAATAATTAAACATAAAAATGTTCTCAAATTAATATTTATTTATTTATCGATAAATAAATAACTTGATAAAATAGTAATTTTTTATAGTTCCATAAATAAATAACTTGATAAAATAATAAATTTTCATAGTTTCAAAAGTATTAATTTATCGAGGTTTTATTATAAATGGTTGTATAAATCAAATCTATCAAACTTCCTTTAATTTAGTCATATCAAAGTCCAAATTATTGAGCATTGTTGGCGATAAAAGGTTTAAAACTTATATCTTACATCATGAGTTATAAAAATTAATCTGAGATTAATTCTAAAAGTTACAAATACAATAAAAACATGAGTTACAAAACTTGTTATTTGTAGGTTACATATTTTTATTAAGAACTTTATGGTTTAGGAGTTACAAGAGAGTTAATTTGCAAGTTACCTAAGTTAGGAGACTATTATATAAGGAGTCTCAAGGTTCTAACACAATAACAATTGTTGTGTCTCGACTTTATAGCAATACAAAAAAGGCAAATTTACCCTTTACAAGGAAAGATAAATTACAAAAGTACCCCTTTTGTATAAAAACTCTAGAATACCCTTTGGTTGTTGCAAGACTTTAGTCTAAGTTGTGGAGAGCTGGTTCACGTCACCATGAAATCTTTGATAGATTAGGAAGAGTTGTATTGCAGGTATATGATGGTGACTCGCATAAGGGAATAGATCGAAGCTTGTGGATGAGATGTGATGGTGAGAGCAAACAACAAAAATGAGAGATGGTAATACTGGATGGACTGGAATGACGTTTATAGAACTAATTTACTGAAATAATGGTATATATATTACTATCTCGATACTGTTCTAGAGAAATACAGAAACGATTATAATTGCCCATTTCATCTGAAACTCGAGGATAGTGATCTGAAAGTAATCTGTAGACTAGTGATATGAATGAAATAGTTGGGATGCAACTAATCATGCAAAGGATAAACATACAGAATGGCTAGACTAATGACAATAAATTGTATGATGATTTTATGCAGATTCTGAACGTGAATGACTGTATTTGGACTGTACTTGATGAAAATCATGCTTGACAGGTACTTTTGGATAGTGTTTTGGCTATAAAAGACATGAACAATATTGTGCCTAACTTTAATGATTAAAGAATGTCTTTGAAAAGTGTGTTTGGGTAGGTAAAGAGATAGAATGGTTGATAAACAACAATGGAGATGTATTTGAGGTTTTAGTCGTGTATTTCTTATGATCTATATGAAAAATGCATGAAAGCTTTATATAGCTAATTCATAAGAATTATAGTTAATGTCAACTATGGTAAAGGATAAGATAATAAGAGATAATGTTATAATTATCTCTAATTATCTTAATAAAACTATGAGATAAATGCTAGGATAAAGTTGAGGGATATTTATCTAGGATAAATAATAAAATAAAATATAAGGATAATTCTAGGATAAATCTATAAGACTTTTACCGTCTTACCCTCCCCTTTAACCTTAAGTGCAATTTATCAAAATACCACCCAAATGGGCCTCATATTTTCTGTTTGTGCCAACCAATCCATACCTCATTAGGAAGTCCTATAGGTGGCTTAGGTCCACTTGATCTGAGTACACAGATTGGGCAGTTTCAATTTTAGATTTAGATTCAAATTTGGGCCCATAGAGCTAGCTTGAGCCGAGCCCATGGGGCTTACTTAAGCTCAATACTAGTTGTGCTACTACTAAATTTTGTCTATGGGCTTATACTAAGTCAAGGCCTTGTACTGATTGTACTGAATGCCATGGCCATAGACTTAGTATTGATAGTATAGATTTAGAGTTCAGATTCAAATTTGAGCCCATGGGGCCTGCCTAGGTTAAGCCCATGGGGCAAGCCAAAATCGAGCATCAACAACAATATATTTGAGTACTTTCTCTATGTTTCGAGTGACCATGACATATGGAGACATGTTATTTACTTTCGATGATCGTGCTTATCGAGAAGATAGGTTACAAGCATTGGGTTGTATCTCAAAGCCCTTAAGTATCGATATTACTTGCACAAAGGAATGACTCTTTGGCTTTAGGATAATGTCTTTAACATGCCTCCCAAGTACTCAAGCGACATATTTCTCATTCTAACTCTTTACTTGTTATGTTTATTTAATTTATGTTTTATTATTTCTATGATATGTTGGTGTTTGAATTTGTTATAGATTTATAATAAATATTCCCAACAAGCATAAATAACGGTTAATCACAGAAAATCTTCCTTTAGTTTAGGCTATTGTAAGTAATCCCTCTTATTCTTGTACACAGATGTGTTGTAGTTTCGTAATATGAATCATAATCATCCATATATAGTTCCTCATGTCTGATTCCCTTCCATGAATACAAATTGAATATAATCTTCATTGATGAATTTGATGAAAAATTTAATTACCAAAAGAAAGAGTCATACAAGTAATGAATTCGTTAATCTAGGTTCCAACTACATATCTAAGGAAAATTAAACATTGCCTACAAAGATGATAATGATGTCTAGAAGCACTAAGCAAAAAAGAATATTATGTTATATAATATTCCAACATATTTTTTTGATATACTATAGTCTAGAATACTCTTTTATAAAAAGGCATTCCTACACGTGAGAGTACATATAAATATTTTGTATAGTTTTTCAATTTTAAAATTGCAATACGATTATTCCAGTTCCTTCTTCTTGAATTCTTTCATGGTATCAAAGCTCCCAAAACCCTAAAATCCAAAAAATAGCTTCTCAGCAAACAACATTTTTTTCTTCCAACACTGATAGGTGTCTATTTATATATTATTTTCATATCTATTTGTCTATGTTTCTTTGCTGTATTCGTTGGTGTTTTTACGTTTTTGTGTGGTTTTGATGTTTGTAGGAGTTATGGAGGAGCTCACACTAAATTGGAGTAAAACCCTTCATTTTCACCTTTGCTAGTCAATCAACTTCTCATATTTAATTGTATTAATATAAAATGAATCAGATGATGTGCTATATGACATTGGAAAGCTCTAGTAGTCTATTTTCTAGAGAAATTTACAGTTCATGAATCCATTTAGTGTACTAGAAGTTATGATCAAAATGGTATGAGTCGTGCAGAATTGTAATTTATAAATCACTATAGCATGTTATTATACGGGGCATTTTAGCAGGTTACTGTAATAGAGTATATAAACATATTTTAAGTTTTATTTTTATAACAAGAAGGGGGAGAACGAGTTGGAGGCTGTCTCTTTCGATTTCTCTCATCTCTTAGAGTTCTTGAAGGAGAAAGAGGGGATTGGAAAGAGGAGAAAGTCCTAAGGAGATTCATATATGGAGGAGATTTTCAAGGAATTTGCTAAGTGTTTCCTTTCCTTTTTATTTTTGGAATTTCTCTATGTTGTATTGTGTTTGTGACGTGTTTGAACATGTGTAACTAAATCTGATTTGGTTGAGAGTGATTTCAAAGCCCTAGATATGGTTTTTTTTGAGTTGATTGTTCAAGAAATTATTATCCGATTCTCTAATTGAAGTTGCTTGTATTTTTCCATATTAAATGCTTATGATTGCTTGCTGATTTTATTTGGGTGGCGAATTAAAAAGAATCTGGTTGTTGTCTATTGCTAAAGTAGAAATCTTGATCCATAATTGTCTTGAATTTCTAATCGTTTGTAGCAAAACCGTGATCGGAGATTACAATTAGAAAATATAACCTAAGTTAAATAATCTGAACTTGTGCGTTTATTGCTTAGATCAACCTATCTTTCTTATCGTAATGCTTCCATTGAATTAAATTTAGAGAGCTTATTCTAGGTTGTTTAATGAATAGAGATTAAATTGAGCTTGTTCTAGGGTAAGGAAAGATTGCAGTAACAAAGCTTGTAGTTATCTACAGTTGATAATTTCAATGTTGTAATTGGATGACAATTCTATAGTTGATTCGAAAATTCATGTCTTGTGGCAGAGAATGATCCCTTAACCAAGTTTCTCTCATTGATTATTTCTTGCTTAATTTAACTTTGTGTTGTGTTATTCTTCATTTGCATTCATATTTCATTTGGTTAATCAATCAACAAAACCTCCTATTTATTCTGTTGTTGCTGTCTAATAACAAATTTAATTAGAAATAATCCTCGTGGGAATGATATCTTACTCATCACTTTATTACCTATGTGACTAGTATACTTGCTAGTTTCGAACGCATCAAGTTTTTGGCACCATTGCTGGGGATTGATTTTCTAATCAATTTTTTATTTTGTTTTTACTATTAATTCTTGATTTTTATTTTTGTTTGTTCGTGTTTTGGTTCTTATGTCCGACAGAGAAGCAGACCAATGACTTAAGCGGATTAAGTGTTTCTCGAATCCTCGAATTTGAGGCAAAGTTGGTTAATTTCAACTTCGCCTCTGAAATTTGACCATGTACGACATACTTCCGTTCCATCTTCCCGTAGTTCAATCAAATCTGAATTAGAAGTAATGGCGGTGCATGATGAACACTTAAATATGTATATTTAATAAGAGCTTAGTTCATCATATTGTATTAATAGTGTCATTAAATTCCTCAACTTAAGTACATTTGTAGTCTTTGCATCTTTGGAACTAACTTCCTCTTAATTTTGGTTTTGTTACAGGTTCGATAAGATGGGCATAACTCTCTATTTATAAATCAGAATGGTGCAAATCTTAATGTTTTAGAAATTTGATTAAATTATCTACAAGATTATATTTCAGAAGCATCATCAAATTCGGGCTCTTAGTGGACCAAAAATGGGCTTGAAGTGAACCCATCTGCAGTTTCGGCCTAGCCTGACCATGCCTCAGTATTTTGACCATATCTCTCAGAATACATATCCAAATCATATGAATCAAGATGTTCTAGAAAGCTGAGAGAAATATCTACGAATTCATGAAGACATGTGATTAAAATTCACAATAATTCAAGGTCAAAATTGGTGGTCAAAATCAGTTCACCTAACTACCCTAATTGTCAAAGTTGGTGTATCTAATATTTGACAATTATTCCTTTGTAATTTGACAAGTTTACCCCGAATGTATCTATAAATAGAGGTGTCTTGTGAACCATTGGACGCATCTTGACCTTAGCAGGGATCTTGTATTGTGTATCTCTTGTTATTCTCTCTTGTGTGTTATCAATGAATTTCCTTTTTCTTGTAATTAGTTTCCTTTCTCTTATAATGTCTTTCTAATTTCTCTCTTGCTAAGGTGAAAGGGTGAAACCCTTGATATGAGAGTAAGGATTTTCTAATCTTTTGATATGTGCTTAATAATCATAATATTATGTTGTTTATTTTATATGATTTATATTTATTTTCTTAATCAATCTTGACACCACTCGTAAAGTGGAGGTCTTGATCCATTGTAGACAATCCTTGGCACATCAAATGCTTGGATTTTTTCTAAATGTCGTATAGTTCTTCCTTACCAACATGAATATAGTTAGGAACCTTGATTTGTTATAGACATATGGTGATTGACATATTGGATGCTTGAACCCATTTACAAGTAGTGGTATAAATATTGGTAACGAAACAAATATAATTCATATAACTAAAACGGGTTGTTTATCCTTATTTGAAATATCAAGGGCGGATCCCCTAATCTTAGCTTTCATTATTATTGTGTTAATTTCTCTTGTGTTATTCTCATTTATTATTTAAGAACTTGTTATTTACTCATACTTGTTGATATTATCTTGTCATCTCTTTAAATTATCCATATCATATTTGCTTACTTTATAGTTTGTAGCGTTAAAATTCCCTTCCTCGTGGATCGACCCCGGTCTCACCGGGTTTATTACTTTGATACTCCTATACTTGGGAGACAATCCTTTTTCGGATGTGTCAAGTTTTTGGCGCAGTTGCCGGGGAAGGTAAAAATTGGCGTGCAAAATTGTAAGTGTTCTTTTTTCTTATCTTAGATCTAAATTTTTTATTTTTTTGTGTGTCCATCTTTTCTTCTCTTTTCTTCTCTCTTTCTTGCATGAAAATTTGGTCACGAACATCAAGTGGTAGACTTGTTAGAAAAACATCA
This sequence comes from Boswellia sacra, assembly GCA_013180625.2. NCBI lineage: Eukaryota > Viridiplantae > Streptophyta > Magnoliopsida > Sapindales > Burseraceae > Boswellia > Boswellia sacra. The sequence goes on along the minus strand of SNVD02016156.1, from coordinate 63,035 downwards.
TCTTCCTTGGAAAACATGGCCGACAATCTAGTGGAAAGGTTCACGGATGAAGGGGACAACCGTTCCCAACAAAATGATCAAAACCAATGAAGAACCCTCAAAGATTACATGAATCCGGTAAGGACTAGTGCACCATCTTGTGTAGTTTCTCCTCCAGATTCAATCCATTTCAATTTCAAGCCAAGTTTTGTTCAACTTCTACCCACCTTTCATGGCCTTAATGTGGAGAACCCATATGCGCACTTAAAACTCTTTGAAGAGGTATGTAATTCCTACACTGACCCAAATTGTAGCATAAACACCATTAGATTAAAGTTTTTTCCTTTTTTTTTAAAGATAAAACTAGAACATGGCTACAAAATTTGAGGTCGAATTCCATCAGTTCATGGGATGAGATGAAACAACAATTTTTGAAAAATTTTTTTCCTACCCATAGAACAAATTCTCTTAAAAGACAAATTTCCGATTTCTCTAAAAAATAAGGGGAAACCCTTTACCAATGTTGGGATAGGTATAAGGAACTATTTAATACCTGTTCTTACCATGGTTTTGAAACTTGGAGAATAGTTGCACACTTCTATGAAGGGTTAACACTCAAGATAGGCAACTAGTAGAATTAATGTGTAATGGAGAATTTAAAGAAAAAGACCCTGAGGAAGCACTTGACTACATAGATTCCTTGGTAGAAAAGGCACAAAATTGGGACACTGCTGGCACCTATGAGGTACCAAGTAAGGCCCCAACCTCGACATCCAATAGAGGCATTTACAACCTTAGGGAAGACCATGACCTTCAAGCCAAATATGCATCCGTAGCTAGAAAAGTCGAGGCTTTAGAAATGAAAAAGAATGGTCAATTGAATTCTATTCAAGAAAATGTCTGTAACATTTGTAATGACAATGACCATTCTACTGATGATTGCCCAACTTTGCCTGCCTTTAGAGAATGTCTCCATGAACAAGCCAATGCCTTGAACACTTTCAAAAGGCCAAATCACAATCCATACTCATAAACCTACAATCCTAGTTAGAGAAATCATCCAAATTTTAGTTGAAAAAATGACAATCATGCACAATCTTCACAAGACCCTTTTCAAACACAACAAAATTTTCAAAATTCTCATGATCATGCATATGCTCCTCCTCCTAAGAATGACCTTGAAGAAACATTGCATTCATTCATTATAAAGCAAGAGACTTTCAATAGTCAAACTGCTCAAACATTAGCAAATTTGTCAGAAACTCTTGCAAAATTTGCATCTACATTTAGCATCCAAGAGAAGGGAAAATTTCCTTCTCAAACATTGTAAAACCCCAAAGATCAATCTAACTCAAATGCAGGGAGTTCAAGTAACCATTATTTTGATCAAGCCAAGTCAGTCATGACCCTTCGCAATGGTAAGATTGTTGAAAAACACATTCCTGATCCTTGTGAGAAAAAAGAAGAATCGATCTCTAAAGGGCAGGAAGAGGTTGCCAAATCAACACTTAGCGAAGAGGAAACCATATCCTCATCTGTGCCTCCATTTCCTCAAGCATTAGCCACATAAAAGAAGCCAACTCATAATTCTGAAAATCTTTGAAATTTTCAAATAGGTAAAGGTCAACATTCCTTTACTTGATGTGATCAAACAGGTACCTTCTTATACAAAATTTTTGAAAGACTTGTGCACTGTGAAAAGAAAACTGAATGTGAAAAAGAAAGCCTTTCTAGCCGAGCAAGTAAGTGCTATTCTTCAAAATAATAATACAATGAAATATAAGGATCCAGGTTGTCCTACAATTTCATGTGTTATTGAAGACCATAAAATTGAATAAGCTTTACTTGATCTTGGTGCTATTGTGAATTTGCTTCCATATTCAGTTTTTCAGAAACTCAATCTAGGTGAGTTAAAGCCGACTTCTGTGACTCTTTTGCTTGCTGATAGATCAATTAAAGTACCAAGAGGAGTAGTAGAAGATGTAATAGTTCAAGTCGATAAATTCATTTACCCAGTGGATTTTATCGTCTTGGATACACAACCAGTGGAAGTAAGCAATTCAATTCCTATTATTTTAGGGCGTCCATTTCTAGCTACGTCTAATGCTTTGATTAATTGCAAGAATGGAGTCATGAAGTTATCATTTGGGAACATGACATTGGAACTTAATGTTTTTAATATGTGCAAACAACCAAATGAAGAAGAAGATGAAATTGATGAGGCCAATGTGATTGAATCTATTGTGGAAGATCACATCTAAAAAAGGAGTTCTTCTGACCCTTTGGAAACTTGTTTGGTGAATTCATTAGAATCAAGTATGGAATTAGAGTCTAATCTTACTGATATATGTTCTTTATTGGATTGTGCACAGGTGATGGAAAAATACTCAAAACCAAGATTCGAAGAATTGGGGCAAATGAATGAAAGCAAGGAAGAGGAAGCTCCTAAGTTAGAACTAAAGCCCTTACCTGAAGGACTGAAATATGCATATCTTGGGGAGAATCAGACATATCCGGTGGTAATTTCTTCATCCCTCACATGCGAGCAACAAGGTAAGTTGATAGAAGTGCTTAAAAGGCATAAAAATGCAATTGGGTGGACTTTAAAAGATATAAAAGGCATTAACCATTTAATTTGCACACATAGAATACATTTAGAGGAAAATGCCAAAACATCTCAACAACCTCAAAGGAGATTAAATCCACACATGAAAGAGGTCATAAGGGCTGAAGTTCTCAAATTACTTGATGTGGGAATTATCTATCCCATTTTTGATAGTAAGTGGGTAAGCCCTACACAAGTAGTACCAAAAAAATCTGGCATTACAGTTGTTAAAAATGAAAAGGGGGAATCATTGCCAATTCGTGTCTCATCTAGTTGGAGGATGTGTATTGATTATAGAAAATTAATTGCTGTCACTAGAAAAGACCATTTTCTCTTACCTTTCCTTGACCAAATTCTTGAAAGAGTAGCAGGACACCCCTACTACTGCTTTCTTGATGGATATTCAGGCTATTACCAAATTCTCATTGCACTCGAAGACCAAGAAAAGACCACATTCACGTGCCCCTTCGGCACTTTTGCATTTAGGAGAATGCCTTTCGAACTTTGTAATGCCCCAGCCACTTTTCAAAGATGCATGTTAAGCATTTTCAATGATATGGTTGAGCATTGTTTAGAAGTTTTTATGGATGATTTAACTGTCTTTAAAAACTCTTTTGATAATTGTCTTGAAAACTTAGAAAAAGTCCTAAAAAGGTGTGTAGAAAAAGGTCTTATTTTGAATTGGGAAAAATGTCATTATATGGTCACTTCAGGAATTGTCTTAGGTCATGTAGTGTCTTCTAAAGGAATTGAAGTGGACAAAGCAAAAGTGGAATTAATTTCCCATTTGCCTCCACCAAAAATAGTCAAAGAAGTCCGTTCATTCTTAGGACATGCTGGATTTTATAGAAGCTTCATAAGAAATTTCAATGCTATATCTAAACCTCTTTGTAACCTCTTAATAAAAGACACTTCTTTTGAATGAACTCAAGAATGTCAAAATGACTTTGATAAGTTAATTAGACTTTTAACAACTGCTCCAATTATGCAATCTCCTGATTGGTCCTTGCCTTTTGAATTGATGTGTGATGCAAGTGACTATACTGTTGGTGTTGTCTTAGGACAAAGAAAAGAAGGTACCACATGACTTGACTCGAGCTCAAAGATACAAGTTCAAAAACATTGCCAAGCACTACATATGGGATGATCCATACTTATGGAAGCATTGTTCTAACCAGGTGATAAGAAGTTGTGTTTTCGAATCTGAATTTAATTCAATTTTAACCTTCTATCATTCATATGCATGTGAAGGTTACTTTAGACTAAAAAGACGAACCCTCAAAGTTCTTGATTGTGGATTCTAATGGCCATCATTGTTCAAAGATGCATATCTCTTTTGCAAAGCTTGTGATTGTTGTCAAAGGACAGGAAATTTAAGTGCCAAAAATCAAATATCACAAACCTCTATACTTATTGTTGAAATTTTTTATGTGTGGGGTATTGATTTCATGGGTCATTTTCCTTCATCTTTTGGTAATGTTTACATTATACTTGCTGTGGATTATATTTCTAAATATAGGTGGAAGCAAAAGCGACGAGAATTAATGATTCTAAAATTGTTGTAGATTTTGTCAAATCTAATATTTTTGCAAGATTTTGAACACCAAGAGCCATAATTAGCGATAGAGGAACAAACTTCTGCAACAGATCATTTAAAGCCTTGCTTAAGAAATACAACATCACTCACAAGGTATCTACTGCATATCATCCACAAACTAGTGGACAAGTTGAAGTTTCAAATCGAGAGGTCAAGTCCATCCTCGAGAAGATAGTAAATCTGAACAGAAAAGATTAGGGCCTACGACTTGATGATTCGGTATAGGCATACTACAAGACACCTATTGGTATGTCTCTATATAAGTTAGTCTATGGTAAGCCACGCCACCTTCCAGTAGAGCTCGAACACAAAGCATGGTGGGCAATAAAGCTTTGTAACATGGGGATGGATGTTGCCAGTGAACAAAGAAAGCTTTAACTGCAAGAATGGGAAGAACCTAGAAACAATGCCTATAAGAATTAAAAAATTTTCAAGGAGAGAACTAAGGCATTTCATGATAAGATGATCTCCCAGAAGAATTTTGAAGTGGACAGAAAGTCCTTTTATTTCATTCTCACCTCAAGTTATTTTCGGGTAAATTACGCTCTTGATGAGTTGGACCCTTTGTTATTACTGATATCTTTTCTAATGGTATAGTGGAAATCAAGAGCTTAAAAACAGACAAAGTATTCAAGGTGAATGGACACAGGTTAAAGCCTTACTATGAAAATTCATTGATGCAGGACATCGAGGAGGTACTACTTTATGAGCCAACTTATCTTGATGGGTGAGGGCAGGTAACGTCAAGCTGAGGATGTTAAATCAAACGCTTATTAGGAGGCAACCCAATGTTTTATTTAAAAATAGAAAAATAATAATAATAAAAAAAGAACAAAAGAAGGTAGTAATGATCAATTTTTGTGTCTCGAGGAGATTCCTCTCGTGGGCTCTATCCATCATAATTGATCAGGTTTTATATCTCTTTGTCATCTGTCTTATTTGCTTTGTTGTTTGTTTTTTACTTTTGTTTGCTATTGTGTTTTTATTTCTTTTATGTGTCTTTAGTCTTTTCTTTTCTTTTCTTTTTTTTTCTTTTGTAAAATTTGATTATTTCATGCTTTGCACTCATTTGTGCAATAGCTTGAGGAAACACCCAAACGGGAACTGAAGCCATTGCCTAAAGGTATGAAGCATGCATATCTTGGAGAAGAATAGACTCAAATGTATTATCAGTAATATTTTTTCTTTTCTCATCTTCAATGGATATCGATATCTTTATGTCAAACCTTCGTGAATATTTCCCCTTACTTCCTTAAAATGTTATGTTCAAAATTTATAAAGTAAAGATGACTAGACTTTGGATGTTGATGCTCCTAAAAATGCCTGCGGATATCCGGAGGCTTATCAAAGCCAAGGTAAGATTGTCAGGTGAGCTTGATATTAATCTCACAATATACATGCTTGGTTTGGGGAAGAGCTACTACGTTAAGAGGCGAAAAGCAAAGAGGTTACAAGTATGTTGTAAATGTGCTAGATGGAATTGTAACCAGAGTTGTTGGTCATTAGGTTTTCTGTTCAGGAATAGAGAAGATAAACTTTCATTCATTAAGAATGGTATGAGTAATGTGTCTCTAGATAATATTTTACTAACTCTTGAGTCACATTTTTATAGACTTGTTCAATGTGAATTGCTTAATCTATGGACACAATTTCGTGATGACCTACAACGTTATAGTATAGGGAATTTGACTAAAAATGATCTTGTTTGCCAGTTTATAAGAAAACTGGATAGAAACCATATCCTCAACTCATAGAAGGCGTTTTGGTCATTACTGAACATAAAACCAGAGGAAGATGTGAGTCACAATCACAACTACTTGTATACTTGAATGTATATTATTATTGTTAACATTTATTTTTCTTGTTTTATTTGATTCGATTATTGTTGTTGTCTTTGTGTTGTTGTTGTTTGTTGATTTTGTTTGTTTTTATTTCAAGTTTTCTTTTTGACAAACCACACGACTACCGATGATATGAGCACACGTAGGAGACAAGTGCGGGGGTTTTGTATACCCTTGTCGAAAGCATATCTCAAGTTTTCAAATCTTGAGGCGATAAATATGCATCAAACAACCCCTACCAAAATTATGTCCCCATGTGTCAAATTTGAGAGTATTACGTGTGTATCCATCCGTTCTTCGTATTTTCAAATGTCATTATTATAACCTCTTTTGCCTTTGAAAAACACAACACCTAACGTGTATCATTGTCTTACACATGGTTAGGGCACATGTAGAAATAGAGAAAACACCAATTCGATGATTCTGAATTATATGCATATTTTGTAGATCTCAATTCAGTAAAGATGGAGAGTTTGCAGCAGTAGCTCTTCATCTTGGTAGGGTATTAACTGAGAGGGGTATTCATTTGGTTTATAGAGGGGGTAGCCTTAGGTTAATGAGGTGTGTGTCAATAGCTGCAAACTTAGAAAAAAGTCAAGTTCTCGGCATTATCCCCAAACCATTAGCTATATGACACATCATAGGCAACATAATGGGGGAAGAGTTACAGGTCTCAAGCATGCATGAGCGTATTGCATATATGCTTTTTAGCTTTGAAGCATTTATAGCTTTGTCGGGTGGTTATGGTACATTAGAGGAAATATTTCGAATCACCTTCTGGGCACAGCTAAACATCCACTGAAATTTCATTGGTTTGTTAAATGTCAATAATTTTTTTTGATGGTTTGTTGTCTTTTTGTGATCAAGCTGTAGAACAGAACTTCATCTCACAGTCGGAGAGGCAAATCCTGGTTATAGCTTTAATGACAGAGGAGTTGATTGACAAACTACAAGAATTCGTCCATTCACCTGATCCAACAACAGCTCAGATAGATTAGTTTGCGAAAAGCAGTAAGAGGTGTAAACTAGATTTGATGCTCCACCTGTGATCTTTATCTGTTGGTTTGCTTCACTTTTGTTTGCTTTCTTTTTATTGTGTTTATTTAAGATTTTTCAGGTTATTTCTTTTAGCTTTCGCCCCAGGTAATATTTTCTAATCTTGCCTTTTATAGTGGTGGCTTAAAAAGTTTAAGTTCTCTTGAAATGCATTTTGGATCTCTTCAATCCATAATGGCTGAATAAGGAGGCTAACTTTTGAACTTTTGAGACCCATTCTAACTACTTGTTTTTGTTTACTGACTGTTGGATTTTGTTATTTTATTAGTAAGTTTAGTTTTATGTAATTTAAAGTTGTTATGTGTTTTTGTCTTTATATATTGGTCCGATTCAAAAAAAATTATGAAAAATTTGAGAATGGCAGAATATGGGGTTTCTTTAACCTTTGAAAAGCATTCTATCTAAATAAATTTGTAGTTTGTTTATTTACTATTGTTTGAAGTATTTTGTATCTTATTTTATTCATTCATAATAAAGGTATATAGGCTGAAAACCTTAAGTCTACGGGCTACTGATCCTAAGGATCATTGAAACATACAATCTTGACTCAGCTCTAACAACGCCACGTACCTCTTTTCTTGCATTTTGTAGGCCGATGATAAGGCAATGATTGAATTAAGAATAACTCTTGAAAAACGATAAATGATTTATAGATTGTGCTTGAAATGTTTATTGGTTTTTGCTTTGCTTTTGATTCCTTACACAACATTGAGCACTTGGCCATAATCACTGAGTTATTTGTTTATGTAGAGAAGGTTTATGCAATTTAATGTTTCTTCAGATTTCAATGAATTCTAGAACTTGTTTGATGGTCACTCGTGGAGAAGCCCTAAACTGTGCAACATTAAGGAAATGATTTAGGCCATCTTTGGACCGCTTGAGCCTTCTTTGCCAACCCTGAATGAAATTGATCCCTAGTTACCCCTTTGAGCCTCTTTAAGCCTTTTTCCTTGTTAACTCACTAAAAAATTTCCTAACCTTAAACAAATTTGTTTTCAAACAGTTTATCCCTTACCTATAAGCATGTAGATTATTCACGATTACATTTTGAGCTCTACTATGGTTTTGGAAAATTAAAGAAGATTGGGTGGTGTCATAAGAAATGAAAGTGAGTCCTATTGTGTTTGTAAAAAAAAGAAAAAAAATCTATATTTATCTTCCACGTGCTTAAACATTGAGGACAATGTGTTATTTAAGTGTGGGGGAGGAGTAGTTAATAAAAATGAAAAAAAACAAAAAAAAAGAAGACAAAGAGAAGAAAAAGAGATCTATACCCTTAAGTTTTCTTAAAAAGAATGAAACAACAAAGTGTAGGGGTGTAGTTTCTTTTGTTTTATTAAAAAAAAAAAGAGATCGAGTGTTCTAAATAAGCTTGGGGGAGTCACTTGGTGAATTGAAATAAATTTATGTTGTGGGGTTGAGCTCTACATAGCCTTGAATGATTTAGTGTTTATGATGATTTGAGCCAAATTATTATTCTTTATTATACCTTCACCCAAGCCAAACTTTACAAGCCTAATAAAGCCTTACTCCATCCTTAGTATTGTGCTTATCTACATTAGTGGAGAGCGACTTGAAAAGCATACTTGAGTTCATTTATGCGCACATTTTCACTATTAAATATGATTCATTTTGATGCTTAAACTTATCCAGGTTACAAGTGATTAGGTGACAATGGCTCACACACACACATGTGAGGAATTAAAGTGGGGCGAAACTAATCTTTCTGATGAAATTCTTGATCAGGTGAATAATTTTAAAGTTTTCCTTGGGTTATAATTAAGTTCAACCTTTGAGGTCTATTTGCAATTTAAAGCATTCGTGTGTTTTAATTTTTTTTTCTAATTCTGTTTAGATTTAGTTTTGTTTGCATATCGTTTTAGTTGCTCGAGGACTAGCAAAGTCTAAGTGTGGGGATATTTGATAGGTGCCTATTTATATATTATTTTCATATCAATTCGTCTATGTTTCTATGTTCCTTGGTATTTTTATGTTTTTGTGTGGTTTTCATGTTTGTAGGAGTTTTGGAGGAGCTCGTACTAAATTGGAGTAAAATCCTTCATTTTCACCTCTACTAGTCAACCAACTTCTCGGATTTAATTGTATTGATATACAATGAACTAGATGATGTGCTATATACCATTGGAAAGCTCTAGAAGTCTATTTTCTGGAGAAATTTACGGTTCATAAATCTATTTAGTGTACCAAAAGTTATAATTTTACAAATCACTATAGCATGTTATTATTCGGGGCACTGTAGCAAGTTATTGTAGCAGAGCATATAAACATATTTTAGGGTTTTATTTTTATAACAAAAAGGGGGAGAACGAGTTGTAGGCTATCTCTCTTGATTTCTCTCGTCTGTTGGAGTTCTTGAAGGAGAAAAAGGGGCTTGGAAAGAAGAGGAACTACAACCCTAAGGAGATTCATCTATAGAGGAGATTTTCAAGGGATTTGCTAAGTGTTTCCTTTCCTTTTTATTTTTTTAGAAGTCTTTATGTTGTATTGTACTTATGATGTGTTTGAATATGTGTAACTAAATCTGATTTGGTTGAGAGTGATTTCAAAGGCTAGATATGGATTTTTTTGAGTTGATTGTTCAAGAAATTATTATCCGATTCTCTAATTGAAGTTCCTTATTTTTTTCTATATTCAATGCTTATGATTGCTTGCTATTTTATTTGGGTGGCCAACTAAATAGAATCTGGTTGTTGTCTATTGCTAGAGTAAAAATCTTGATCTGTAATTGTCTTGAATTTCTAATCGTTAGTGGCAAAATTGTGATCTAAGATTGCAATTGGAAAATATAACCTAAGTTAAATAATCTGAACTTGTGTGTTTAGTGTTTAGATCAGTATATCTTTCTTATCGTAATGCTTCCATTGAATTAAATTTAGAGAAATTATTCTAGGTTGTTTAATAGATAGAGATTAAATAAGGGTTATTAATAATTTACCCCTTGAGGTTAAGTGAAAATATAATTACCCCCTGTAAGATTTGAAATTATAAATTGCCCCCTGGTTTTGAATTCTGCCGTTAAGTTAAACGGAAAAAGAGGAGAGAAAAAAATAATTCACAATTTTACTAAAATAACCTTATGTTCGCCATTTGATATTAACATTTACCCCCTGAGCTTAAGCAAAAATACAAGTTCCCCCTACACATTTTGAAATTACAAATTATCCCCTTATTTTTGAATTTCGACATTAAATTAAATGAAAAAAGATGAGAGCGAGAATAATATATGCTATTTAACAAAAATACCCTTATATAAATACAAACACTTTCACTCACATTTTCAAAATTACCTAAATACCCTTATATTTCTTTCTTCCTCCGCCTCCTTCTCTAACTACTTACAACATATATATAATAAAATTGAATTTTTTTTGATTATATAGTACATTGTAATGATTTTAATAATTTTTAATACTAACAATTATTTATATTTAATAGTAATTTTAATTGATATAAATATATAGAATATGATATACTATGCATAATTAGGTTAAATAATTAAGTAAATTATGTTAATTAAATATGACACGATTACAACATGTGGACGACACATTTAATGACTCCACAAGAACAATTAAATAGGTCAACACACATGAAATGAATTGACACCTCTACAATCGTCGTTTCCTTCTCTTCATTCACGAAATTGCTCCCGTCACCAATTTCTCCTCTCTTTCCTCTACCAGAACTCATCGCCACCCAATCTTGATTTGTTAATTAAAGCTTGGATTAAGATATTGAGTTCAATTTGGTTCAAATTTACTTTTTATTATTTATTCAATAAAGTTTCAAATATTTTTAATTATTATTGTTTTGAATTATTATTATTGTTTTCATCCTTATTTTTTAATTATTTTTCATCTCGGAAGGGGAGAATTTATATTTTCGCTTAATCTCAGGGGTATATTGTTAATATCTCTTATTTGTATCGCACGAATTTGATTTTCAATAATACCCCTACTCCGTTTTCTTTAACGACAGAATTCAAAAATCAGGGGGTAATTTGTAATTTTAAATCTTACAAGGGGTAATTTGTATTTTCACTTAACCTCAGGGGGTAAATTGTTAATAACCCATTAAATAAAGAGTTTGTTTTATTTAAGAACAAAGTAAGGAAAGATTGGGTTAACAGAGCTTGTTGTTATTTACAGTTGATAATTTCAATGTTGTAATTGGATGATATTGTTGATTCGAAAATTCATATCTTGTGGCAGAGAATGATCCCTTAACCGAGTTTCTCTCATTGATTATTTCTCGCTCAATTTAACTTTGTATTGTGTTATTCTTCATTTGCATTCATATTTCATTTGGTTAATCAATCAACAAAACCCCTCATTTATTCTATTGTTGTTGTCTAATAACAAATTTAATTGGAAACAATTCTCGTGGGAACAATATCTTACTCATCATTGTATTTCTTGTACGACTAGTATATTTGCTAGTTTCCAATGCATCAAACACCCTTCAACAATCTAGCATAGCTACAATTTCAATTAACAATCCAATAACTTAAATGATTGTAGTGAAGCTTGATGATGACAATTTTCTTATGCAAAAATAACAGATCTTTGTTGGATTAGAAGGATTGGGTCTTGATAGTTTCACATAGTCAACAAGATGTCTACCTAAATTTGTCATAGATTCAACGGCTTCTAAAAGAACCTCCCGAGTGAAGAAAAAACTATATTCTGATATGTGGGATCGGCAAGATAAGTTAACTATCTCATGGTTATTGGGTTCTATCTCAGTTTGTATGTTGCCTCAGTTAGTGGGTTGTTACACTTCTAGTGAAGTTTGGAATACTCTAAATAATTATTTTGCTACTCAAAATCGGACACATATCATACAATACCAATCAGTTCAATAGAATTAAAAGAAGAATGAATTATTTATGACGAAGTATCTTAATAAGATGAAAATATATATGGATTCACTTGCTTCTATCGGAGATATAATTTCTTAGCATGATCAAATTATTGCTGTTGTTAAAGGTCTTGATAAGGAGTATGAATATGTAGTTGCTCAAATTACATCTAATATCAAATCTTATACTCTTACGAATGTATCCTCTCTCCTTATGCTAAGAAGAAAAGAACTGAGCAATATAACATTATTGTTGAGACATCCATTCCATCAACTAACATATCTTTCCAAGGATAAAAAAGAAAATTCAATCCAAATATAAGCCATTAGTTTTAAAACAATCAAGAAGCAAAATAGAAAGGCAGAAACAAAGTCAATAATAAGAAACCAAATGGTGGTTCAAAGCCTCAGTAGCAACTTTTCAGGAAATTTGGGTATACAACCGTTAAATACTATAGCCATTATGACCCATTCTTTACTAGATTCACTAATAACTCTAACAATGATGGTTGTAGTAATTTCAATTCCATGGGTGGCAAGAGTCAATTGCATGCAATGGCTACTAGAATTGATAGAATGACTATAGAGCATGGTTCTCAGAGTTAGAAGCAACACATCATGTCACCAATGAGTTGGGTAATTTGAGCATCAAAGCAAAGTATAATGGAAACAAGAAGCTACATATAGGTGATGGAACAAAATATTCTTCATATTAGCCAATCTATTTTCTCATGTCTTAGTTCTTCTAAACAATTTATTTAAAAAAAAAATCTTTTGCATATTCCTTAAATCATAAAAAAATTAAGTAGTGTCTTCTCATTTGCTTAAGATAATCATATGTATTTTAAGTTTCATCCCTTTGTTTGTTTTCTCAAGGATTTAATGTAAGCATTGAAATTTTGCTTATGATTTAAAGCTCGATGATGAATATCAAAAACATCAACTAGGGGTCGGTTTTGACCAGAATAGACACTAGAACTCCAAGGAAACACTTGAAAAGGGGTAAAAGGGAATAAAAAAGTGATCCAAAATAGATATGAGTCCATGGCTCTAGGATTAAGAGATACGTCGATATCCTACATTTGATTGCCCTAAAAAAATGAGGCTTATAGACGTGAGCCTGTAAGTACAAACGTTTGACTATAAGGTACGAATGTATGTCTTGGAAACTCTTGGAAGTAGGTTGGAAAAAACCTAGAACAAGGGAGTATAAACGCATGTGTGTACCTATAGTCGTACGTATGTTGAGTACAAACACATGTGTGTGCTCAATGTCCCACATTGGTTCTAAATCGTCTTGCAAGCTACCTATGAGCTCTATATAAAGAAACATGCACTATTCCCAAATCATGAATTCTTCGGCAAAAAATACCATTAAAATAGATAAAAAGAGGAGTTTTGAATATTATTTAGAAACCTCCATCCAGTAGAATATTTTTGGTTTTTTCGACGAGTTCTTGGTGTCTTAGGTGTTCCATGGATTATTCTGGAATGCCTACTATAGTCAAGATTCTACTTCTGATTAAGTTTACAATTTGGTAAGTTCTAAGGGCCATCTTTCTTTTCGTCCCTAATTATTTTTGTTTTTTTAATAAGTAGATAATTGGTAGCATGTTTAGGTTTTACGCATGCTTAGTAGTATGTCTAGGTTTTAGTTAAGTATGTTTAGTAGCATGTTTAGGTTCTAATTAAGTATGTTTCATAGCATGTTTAGGTTTTAATTAAGCATGTTTAGATAAGCATGTTTAAGTTTAGTTTGATTATGTATGTTATTTAGTTAATACATGTTTAAAATTAGTTTATTTAGTCTAATCGTGCATGCTTAATTATGTTTAACTTCTTCTCTTCTACCCATTCTCTTTCTTTACTTTCATGATGATATAATGGTTGCTGGATGATTATCCATATGTTATACGCTTATCTTCTACACCTTTTCTTTCTTTTTTTTGTCTTATATGATAATATCATTTTAATTACAGTTTTTATTGCCATGCTCTCTTCTTCTACCTTTCTTATTTTCCTTTTCTTTTTTATTGTCTAATGAATGCCTTTATTGGTTGATGATTGGACATTTTAGGATGATTTATCTTGATTGGTAGTGTATCACATATTGATGAATACAATGTTAGATTAAGAATTTTTTTTATGAATGTTATGCCACGCTCTCTTCTTTTTCTTGATTATTTGGATGAATGTTATGTCGTGTTCTTTTCTTCTATCATTCTTTCTTTTTCCTTTGTTTTGGTTGTTTAATTGAATGCTTTATAAATATGGCATGTTCTCTTCTTCTACCTTTCTTTCCTGTTCTTTTTCTTGATTATTTAGGGATAATACGCCATGCTATCTCCTTTTACCTTTCTTCTTTTTCTCTTTAACTTTCTTTTCTTGATATGAGGTTTGGAATGTTTCCTTGAGTTGTGTAAATTGGGTATTGGTAAGTAGTGAACGGACTCATAATTGATGATGAAGGGTTGCTATTTACTCAAAATCCCACTTTAATTTTTATTTTTTTATACTTTTTTTATCCACTCTTATCTTCCATGTTCTATCTTCCATGTTCTATTATCTTGTGTTTTGTTTCTTTTGGTTTGTGTTGATGGGAATTGATAAGTGGTGTGTGGAATCATGATTGATGATGAGGGGCCACCATTTAGATAGTCTTGTTTTCTCTTCTTTCTATTCTTCTTCTTCATCTTATTCTCTTTTGTTTTATTTCATGGTTAGGATAGATGAGTAATGTGCCCACTCATTACTTATGAGGAAGGGATGGGTAAACACTACTTGGAAAAAGTCTTGTTTGTGATTTATTGGTGTTCCTTTGATTCACGCGATGTTTTCAGATGGTTCTATTGCCTTTATGTTTCTTTCTTTCAAACTTTATTATGAGTTCTCATTTTTCTTTAATGCTTTTAATTGATTACTTATTTGCATGCCTTGAAGTGTTAGTTAGGATTATGTTGCCATTTTATCTCTTTTCATTCCTTCATATTATTATTTGAGAATTATTGTAATATGATCCCTTACTCTCCCATGTTTAAAGGAATTGTAACTCTATTGTCCTCTTTCTTTCTATGGATGTGTATAAACTGTCTTACCTCACATGTAATAAATGAGATAGAATTTGGTTGTTTGTAATAATGTATTTAGAATCAAGGTGGACAATTTTAATACTTTAGAACAAACACACTCAGTTAAAACCTTCATGGATACTTGACTTTTTTCGGGTAGAGTGAAGGTTTGTACCAACTTTTTGGACCCATCTTTAACGAGTTAAAGGTAATCTCGATCCTAGATATCAGGGCATTAGACTATCGTTATCTATAATTTTTTTCGTGGTTATTTACCCTGATGGTGACTCTATACAACTCTTCAGGTCCTATCTTTCTAACTTGACTTGTTCGACCCTTTAAGTCTCCAAAAGGAATTTCAAAATGCAATGCTAAGCTCGCAATCGCTTTGACTGGGATGGAAGCCCTACTCACATTTGGTAACTATAAAAACTTTTCTCCAAGTGATGCTTAAGAAAGGATTCTATAAGTTTAACCTGTCCCCCTCCAAACACCGACAGTCCTCTCAAAGTTAAGCCTCTATCTCAAATGAGTCTTTTACTCCTATTGTTCAGTTTACAATTTATAAAGTATATTTGTTCAAGTTCTAATAAAAAAAAAAGAGAGAATTATTTAGATTTATGGCACAGTAGGTCGGTCATCTGGCAGCCAAAGTTATGGAAGTAATTCTTCCATCTTGTAATGAAAGTCTATCATCAAATGGAAGTTTTTCTTTTTGCTAGGCTTTTAAATTAAGCAAGAGCATAAACTTTCATTCCCTTTGTCTAAAATTGAGTTCACTAAACCATTGCAACTTATGCATGTAGATGTTTGGAGTTCACCCCATAATATCATCAAATGGTTACTTATGTCTCATTTATGGATGCATATTCTCGTTATACTTAGCTTTTCTTGCTCAAAGAAAAATCTGAAGTGTTTCAAGCCTTTCACCATTTCAAAAATCAAGTAGAACTTCATCTAAATTGTAAGCTTAAAACTCGTAGAACATATTAGGATATGAAGATAGTTCACTTTTTAACTTCCTAAAAAACCCTAGGGTATCACACCAATTATCTTGCCTTCACACTCCAGAACAAGATGGAGTTTCTGAGCGCAAGCGTAGATATAATGTTAAGCATGGTTTAACTATGTTGGCTAAAGCGTCAATGCCTTTAAAATAGTGGGATGACGCTTTTCTTATAATTGTTTTCTTAATTAATCGATTACCATCTTATATTCTTAAGGACAAACATCCTATGGAAGTTTTGTTTCATACTAAGCCAAATTATTATTAATTTACAGTGTCTAGATGCACTTGTTTTCCACTTTTGAGGCCTTGTAATGTTAGTATATTGCAATACAAATATGGTTCTTGCACTTTCTTAGGTTATAGCATGCAACATAAAGGTTACAAATGTTTTCACAAGATAGGGGAGTTTAGATATCTCATCACATTAATCTTGCTAAAAATTCTTTTCCATTTACTACCACAAATTCTCAGCAAAATACAAATAACTTAGATTCCTCTTTGTCGTCACAAATTATTCACTTGTCTCCACTAATTCCAAGTCCTATGTAAGCTAAAACTTTTCATAGACAAGTTGTTTACCTACTCAAGTTGAAAGTAGACAGCAGCCCATTAATAACTTAGCGCTCTATTTATTTTCACCTAAATCACCCTCTGTTCTTTCACTTTTAACTCAGTCCTCTAATAAGAATATTTGATTGGCTATAAGAATAGATACTTAAATCAATACAAACCTTATGATCACATGAGATAAGGCTAGAATTTTTAAATGAAAAATACTAGCAGCTACTGCAGGTGATGAACATGAGCCAACTTCATTTTATGTTACAATATAAGATCGTACGTCGAAAGTGGCCATGCAATAGGAGTATAGTGCTCTTCTTATAAATAATACTTGGAAACTTATTGAAACTTGGATTGACAGAAAAATAGTTGGTTGTAAATGGGTATTTTGAATTAAAATAAATGTTGATGGCACCATCTCAAATTATAAAGCTCGGTTGATTGCAACGAGATATCATCAACAAGTTGGTTTTGACTTAAAAAAGAGACTTTTAGACCCGTAATCAAACCAAGCATTGTTTGAGTTATTCTTAATATAGGATTGATGCAAATTTGGTATCTTCATCAACTTGATATCAAAATTGCATTTCTTTATGGCATATTAGAAGAAGATGTTTAGATGCTTTAACCTCATAGTTTTGAAGAAAAAATCCTTTACCAACTTGATTTGTAAGTTGAATAAAGCTTTTTATAAGCTTAAACAAGCCTCTAGGGCTTGATTTAAAAAGTTCAAATCTGCTCTTCATTCTATGCTAGATTTATTTCTTTTAGAGCTGATTCATCTCTCTTTCTTAAATTTACTGTCACTTCTTCTATATACATCCTTGTTTATATGCATGATATTATCATCATAAGTAACAATGACACTAAAGTTCAACAGCTAATTTCACAATTGAATCATGTTTTTGCTCTTAAAGATTTAGGTCTTCTTAACCTGTTCTTAGGAATTGAAGTCATACACCTTTAAAATGGCAGCCTATATCTATCTTAGGGAAATTTGGATCAGACTTACTAGAAATAGCAAAAATGTTTAATGCTAAGTCAATCTCCACTCCTATGATCATAGGTGGTCCTTTTTCTTCTCAAATGGGTGATCCTACTTAAGAAGCTTCATTATAAAGAAGTATTGTTAGCGCTTTGCATTATGTTATCATAACAAGGCCAAAAATATCTTATAGTGTCAATGAAGTATGCCAATTCATGCATAATCCCGTTGATACTTATTAGAAAGTGGTGCAAAGAATATTGAGATGCATGAAAGGAATTAATCATAGGTTAATGTTTCATAAGCCAACCAATTTATTTATTACTGGTTTCTTTGATAAGAATTGGGCAACTAATCCAAATGATAGGCGTTCAACTTCCAAATATTGTGTATTTTTGGGCACAAAGCTTGTTTGTTTCCATTTTTAAAAAACAGTGTTACGAAAATGAAAATTTTTCAATACATATAAATCGATATCAACTGCATATTATTTTTAAATTCAATATAATTTAAAAATAACTATATTTTTCAATATTTGAAAACAAAAACTGAAAATACACAAATAAACAAACCGTATCCTGGAGTTTAAAAGAAGCAATATGTAGTTTCAAGGTCAACAGTGTAAGTCAAATGCTGTAGTTTGGCGCATGCTAGAGTTGAAATTTTATGGCTGAAAAGTTACTAAAAGAATTAAAAATTCAACAAACAAAACCTCCTTTGATATGGTATGAAAACTGAAGTGCAATTTCCTTGTTAGCCAATCCCATATTGCACTCAAAAACTAAACACAAGGAGTTAGATATTTACTTTGTAAGAGAGAAGGTTATGGAGAAAAGGCCTTATCAGGTACTCATTTTCATAGGCTGAAAAACAAGCTAAACGTAGTCCCGCTAACTACATTTAGCTTGAGGGGAAGTATTGAAGAAAAATTAAACGCTACCCATAAAGATGATAATGATGTGAAAAACACTCAGTAAAGAAGCATAATATGCTACATGACAGTACACCATAATTTTTTATATACTATAGTCTAGAATACTCATTTATAAAATGACATGTCCTACACATGAATGTAAATGTAAATACTCTGTTGATGCTCAATTTTGGCTCAGGCCTTATGGGCTCAGCCTAGGCAGGCCCCATAGGCCCAATATGAATTTGAACTCTAAATCTATACAATCAGTACTAAATCATGGCCATGGAATTCAATACAATCAATAAAGTCAGTATGATCAGTAAAAGGCTTTGAAAAGCGACTTAGTATAAGCCCATAAATAAAGTCTAGCACTAGCACAAATAGTATTAGGCTTAATTAAGCCCTATGGGCTTGGCTCAAGATGGCCCATAGGGCCCAAATGTGAATTTGAACTCTGAATCTGAATTTGAGACTGAAACAGTATCCAATCTACATACTTAAATCAAGTTGACCTAAACCACCCATAGGGCTTCTTGGTAGGGTATGGATTGGTTGGCACAAATAGGAAATGTAGGGCCTACTTAGACCAATGTGTTAAAGCCAAGGCCTACTCGGGAGGCCATTTTGGTAAATTAAACTTGAGGTTGAGGGTGAGGGCAAGATGGTAAAAGTCTCTTAGACTCATCCTAGAATTTTCTTTATATTTTATTTTATTATTTATCCTAGATAAATATCTCTAAACTTTATCCTAGAATTTATCTTATAGTCTTATTAAGATAATTAGAGATAATTATAACATTATCTCTTACTATTATCCTTTATTGTAGTTGACACTAACTATAATTCTAAAACATTAGCTATTTAAAGCCTTTATGTATTTTTCATAAGATCATCGAAAAATACACGTCAAAACCCTCAAATACAACCCTATCGTTCATCAATCGTTCTTATTCCCTTACATACCCAAACACACTTCTCAAACACATTCCTTAATCATTAAAGTTAGACATAACTATGTTCATGTCTCTTATAGCCAAAACATTGTCCAAAAGCACCTGTCAAGGATAATTTTCATCCAGTATAGTCCAAATACAATCATTCACATTTAGAATTTGTATAAAATCATCATACAGTTTGCTGTCATCGATCATAGCCGTTCCGTATTTTTATCTTGTACATGATTAATTGTATCCCAACTATTTCATTCATATCATCAGGCTACAAATTACTTTCAGAACATTATTTTCGAGTTTTAGATTAAACAAGCAATTAAAGTTGTCTCTATATTTCTCCAGAATAGTATCTATACAGCAATCTACATATCAGTATCTGAGTAAGTCAGTCCTATAAACATTATTTCAGTTCATCTAGTATCACCATATCTAATACTTGTTGTTTGTTCCCACCACCATACCTCATCTAGAAGTTTTGATCTATTTTCTTATATAAGTCGCCATCATATATCTGTAACACGGCTCTTCCTAATCTATCGAAGATTTTGAGGTGAGGTGGGCTAGCTCTCTGCAACTCAGACAGAAGTCTTATGACAACCAAAAGGTATTCTGGATTTTTTATACAAAAGAGGTACTTTTATAATTTATCTTTTCTTATAAAGGGTAAAATCATCTTTTCTGTATTATTGTAAAGTCGATAAACAATAATAGGCGACTCTACTGAGGAGTTGGCTAGAGAAATCGTATGGTAAGGCAAAGAAAAGGAAATAGCGATTCTGAACAAACTCCAGAAAGCAAAAAGAGAATGGGAGAATCAATAAAACGATAGAAAAATTAGGATGAATTAAGGAGTTGGAAGAAAAAATGAAGGTTTGAAGTTAACTATTCAAAATATGCAAGATACTTAGGAGATCATTATCGAATCACCTAAGCAGATCCGGGAGGACATGCAACCAAAAGAAAATGGTGATGGAGCAAAGTCAATCTCACAAGTAGACATCTTATCATTAATCCAGAAAAAGTTGATTAAGAATAATTCAGATTCAAAATATGTCCCTCAACCACTTTATTCAAAAGAGATCATGTTTAAACCATACACCCCCGGTTTTGAGGTGCCATATTTCCCTTTATCTGATAGGAGAAAAGGAAACCCTAAAGAACATATTGCACCTTATTTGGATATGTTGGGGTCTTTTGCCAATGATACAAATTTGAGGGTCAGAGAATTCTCTAAGACACTTACAGACAAAGCATACACATGGTAAACTTCTCTCGCTCCTAGATCAATTCACTCCTGGGATGAGTTGGCTAGAAAATTTTGTAAAAAATATTTTCAGCATGAAGAAAAGGTAACACGATGTAATCAATAACACTAAACAAGAGGTTACAGAACATTTTATGGACTCTGTTAAAACGTTTAGAGATTTGGCGTTGGAGTGTTATACAGAACATGACGAGGTTAAATTGGTAGAAACTTGCATCAGCAATGTCATCCTAGAATACAAATGTTTTCTAGAAAATGCCAATATCACATAATTTGCAAAGCTTCTAAAGTCAACCAGAAAGACAATTGTCTCAGTAAAACTTATCTAAAAGAGTACCAGACCAAAGAGAAAAAAATTCAGTTCACGCAGTCACACTTTGTTTGTAGAAAGGAAATTGAGGTTCAATGCTAAGGAAAAACAAAGAACATTCACAACATACCTTATAGTTCCTTGTTCAACAGAACAACTAGACAGTTTGCTAGATCAATAGATTGAAGATGGTGTAATCAGATTACCCTTTGTCCCACGATTGCCAACAGAGGAAGAAAAACAATAGGCAGAATATTACAAGTTTCATTAGAGGACAGGACATGCAACTACTGCTTGTCAAGTAATAGAAAAAATAGTTCATCAAAAGATTGCTGATGGCATGCTCAAGCTTCCAGAATAGAGACAGATCATTGAAAAGGATCCCTTTTCAGCTCACAAACTCAAAAGGGTCACTGTAGCTTATATAGTTCATGATGAAAAGAAAAGTGCACTTTCTACAATCGTTCTATAGATAAGTGACATAGAGAAAGAAACTTCACAGTCGCATCTAAATCCTATAGTTCAATCACTTCAACATAACCCAAAATTCAAGTCTCTATTTGACCAAATGGATTATGGTACTCAAGCCATAATAGCTGCAATAGAAGCCCTAATGAAAGTTTTAGCAGAATATGGTCCAGACTGCTATGCATTAAAATCCATAACGAACAAAGCATTTTTGGAGAGCATAAATGCAATCACATTTATAGATGAAGATATGGAATTCCCATATACATATCACAGTAGGCCTCTTTATCTGGAAGCTCAAATAAATAATGTGATAATTAGTCGTGCTTTAGTAGACATAGGTTCTTCTATCAATATTATCGCTTTGTCAGTTTTGGAAGCAGTAGGAATAGATCAAGGGAAAATTGTAGGATTTGCAATTACAATAGCAGGGTTTGAAAATTGTAACAAAAGACCATTGCTTCTATTGAGATAGACCTTTCTATATGATTAATATGAACTAATACTAGATTTCATGTGTTAGATGTGGATGTTAGTTACCAAATTCTGTTGGATAAACCCTGGTTGAATCAACATAGTGGTATCCACTTATCATTAATGTGTAAAAATGAGAATAGGGTTCAAACGCATCCGGATTCCAGCAAATCAGACCCCTTTTGACAAAATAGAAAGCCATCTAGCAGATGGAGAGTCTACGATAAGTATGTTACTACAAAACAGCATCCATTTTCAAATTTCAACCAGTACCACTACTAAAATGGAAAGAAAAAACTGATTTGCGGTAAGTACTATAAGAAAAACAAAGGAAAAAAGAAAAAGGAAAAGGTCCATTAGTTGCACCAGAACCAAACTACTAGTAGAGAAATTGGTATACTCAATATGACGGTGTGTGGGGCCTAATTATAGCATGTATGAAGGCCGTGGAGAAGCAAACTTTTATATTACTACTACAACATAGAAAGAAATGACAGTAAAAGATGACACAAAAGCATAACAAAAGATACAAACTGCACCAAAATGTATACAAAATGGTATAGATGTTGTGATAGAAACCCTAGAAGAAATTGATCTTAGTTTAGAGTTAGATAAATAATAGAAAGTCTCAATTGGAACTCACATCACTGATATAGAAATAATTGATCAAAATCCGCAAATAATATAAAGATGACTTTGCATGGGGAAATGAGTATATGCCTGGATAAAATCCAAATATGGTATGTCACTCTCTAAACATCCAATTAGGGTTCAATCCAGTTAAACAACCGCAAAGAAATTTGCATCTAGAAGTAAAAGCCCAAATCAAACTAGAAATGGAGAAGTTAATGACAGCTAGTTTCATTAAACTTATTGCTCATTTAATCTGGCTAGCAAATATAGTGCCTATTAGGAAGAAGAATGGTCAGATACGGATATGTTTTAATTTTCACGATCTCAATAAAGCATATTTTAAGGATGAAATCCTCTTACCAAATATGGATGTCCTCATTGATTCAACTGTAAGACATGGAATGCTCTCATTTATGGATGACTTCAGCGGATACAACTAGATCAAAATGTCTATGAGAGATGCCCACAAAACTGCTTTTTGGAAACCTTTCAACAACTTTTATTATACTATGATACCTTTCGGATTAAAAAATGCAGCAGCCACTTATCAAGGAGCAATGACAACTATTTTCCATGATATGATGGGAAAGGAGGTTGAAGATTATGTCGACGATCTAGTGGTGAAATCAAAGCTAAGAAAGGATCATCCAAAAAATCTTGAAGAGAATTTTTGAGAGATGCCACCTTTACAATTTAAAAATGAACCCAAAGAAATATGCCTTCAGAGTTTCATCAGGTAAATTTTTAGGGTTTATTGTTCACCAAAGAGGAATAGATGTATATCCAACAAAAATCCAAAACATTACTTCTGTTGTGACTCCATTATCCAAGAAAGAGTTAAAAGTCTACTTGGTAAGCTTTCCTATATACGACGATTTCTCCCTAGATTGGCAGCTCTTATCACCACTTTCACTTTTTTACTTAAGAAGAAAGTCAAAATTTTTGTAGAATAAAGAACATAGTCATGCACTACAAAAAATTCAGAACCCTATCTTGCATCTGCCTATAATGAAAGTGACCGTTAGGAGAAGGCCTCTGAAGAATTATTTGGCAAATACATCAACAACAATTAGGGCTTTACTCATCCAAGACAATGAAGAAAAGGTCGAGAATCTAGTTTACTATATCTACAGACAAATGACAGAAGGTGAAAGAAAGTATTCAGATGCTGAGCATCTGTGTTTGGCATTAATTTATACTGCTAAAAAATTATGGCTCTATTTCCTCGCACGTAAACTACAGCTCGTAGTGAAAACAGACCTTCTCAGGCACTTACTCACAAAACCTATTTTATTTGAAAGGTTAGCAAGTGGTTATTACAGTTAATGGAATATGATATTATCTGTATCATACTAAAAGCTATTAAAAGTCAAGTTGTGATAGACCTGATCATTGCCTTCTCAACTGAAAAATGAAATCGCTTTATCTGAAGAAATACCCAGAGGTTTGCCAGAAGAAAATACGAGGATAGAAGAAATAAATGAGTTCTGGATTTGTCATTTCGATGGTATTATAATAGCTATAGAAGTAGTAGCAGGAGTTATTTTAGCAAATCTAGAAAAAAAATTAATAGCATGGGTGATAAAATTGGCACTTACAGTAACAAATAACATGGCAGAATATAAGGGAGCAATTACTAGGCCTCTAATTGCTTTTATGATAGGAGCAGAATCTAATAAGCTTATACGAGACTCTAATCTACTGGTTAATCAATTACGGGGCAATTTTCCAGTAAAGGAACTAGCTTGAAGACCATACAGAACCATGGTATAGAAGCTTATCAAGAAATTTAGAATAGGAGAAACAAAGTATGTACATAAGGCAAATAATAAAATAGCAGATGCATTTGCCACTATCAGATTGAAGCTTCATCCAGAATAGGGAAATACAGTTGTAAACATCATACAGAGGGCTTCCTTTGTACTTGAGACTAACTACAGTTTCGGATTTCAACTTTCAATATAAGACTAGAGATTTCTTATCTATCAAGCTTTGGAAGAACGAAATATACTGGGTAATTTAAAATAATTAAAGGACTACATGATAATACTTTAGGGTTAGTATAAGAAACTTTTACAAGGAATTATGACCAGGTGTTTGGGTCCAGACAAAGCTATCCAGAAACTTCAATAGATTCATCAAGAGAATTGCACAACAAAAGGGAAAGTCAATCTATACAGGAAGCTGTAGAGAATAGGTTACTTTTTGCTAGAAATTAAAAAACAAACCAATGAAGTACAAATTACTTGCCTAGAATGTTATGTAGAACACCTAAGAGAAAAGGCATTAACAATTACATACGAAGAAGATTGGTGGGATCTAATTTTGAAATTCCTGATCTAGAAGGAGTTGTTGGCCAACAAAAAAGAGGCACATCAAATCTAAAGGGCTGCAAAAAGATATTTTATCCATGGAAACATCTTATTCAGAAAAGGACTCAATGAGGAACCATTGAGATGCTTAAGTTCACATAAAGCCAAAAGGGTTTTACAAGAAATCTATGCACCGAAGATTGTGGCAACAGCAAATAGAAAGGAAACTATACAGGTAACTCCTTGACAAGGGCTATTTCTGGGAAGGAATGAAGTAGCAAGCGAAAGAATTCGTGAAGAAGTGCCACACATGTTAGATACATGGCAATATGCTCCATCAGCATCCTATAGTCTTACAAAATATAAGAGCCCCTTGGGCCTTCCATACTTTGGGGTTTGACTTGATTAGGCCAATTCACCCACCATTACATGGGTATATCTGGATTCTTACTGCTACAGAATACTTCACAAAGTAGGTTGAAGCCGAAGCTTTAAAGAAAGCTTTAGGGGTTACGGTGGCAAATTTCATCAAAGAGAATGTTCAATGCAAATACGAAATCCTGCACAGAATCTTCTCTGATAATGGTACTATATTTGTCAATGAACGTGTCTATGCTACTTTAGAAGAATATGGAATAAAACATGTTAGATCAACTCTATACTGCCCCCAAGGAAATAGAAAAGTTGAAGCAACAAATAAAACATTGCTCAAAATACTTAGCAAGATGGTTCATGAGTTTACAGAAGGATGGGATGTCTACTTACTAGATGCTTTATAGGCATATAGAATAGCACCAAGGACACCAACTCAGTTTTTACCTTATTTGCTTGTCTATGGAATAGAAGCAATTTCACCAATAGATATAAAGATTCCTACAGTGAGAACTTTAATTCTTGATGATACAAAAACTAACAAACAAATAAGGAGGAAAGAATTAGAAACACTTGAAGAGGAAAGGAAGATTGCCCAAGGTAGAACACAATTATATTAGAAAATGGCAGTTTTGGCTTCTACAAAGTCAGTAAAAAACAGAAACATCAGTGAAGGGAGGTTAGTGCTTAAAGTGGCTGATCATGTTACAAAAAATATACCTCATCCTTCAAAGTTTTCTCTATCATCGGTTTGCCCCTTTTTCATCAGGAAAACCTATGACAACAAATATTTTCTTTTGACATATACAGAGGGAAAAGATCTAGCAGACCCTATCAATGGAAAGTGGTTAAAAACTTATTTCAATTTAGTAGTTTTGTAAAAATAAGTGATGTTCACACTTTTTCATCGTAATTATTATAAGCAATGAAAGAGATAATAAATTCATATATTGCATAATATTTGATTCAAAATAGTTTAAAGCTGCAATATAGCATCTTAGCACCAGAAAAGAAAAACATGTCTAGTAGGAACACAAAAAATCAAACAACAGAAGTATTTAAAACAGTCCATCATCAATATGACGACCCCTCCAAGCTTTAGCAACTGTCACCAAGGCATCTGCAGTAGACAAAATAGTCAAGAAAGTCTTCTTTTGTTCCAGATCAGAGATTTTCTTCTGAAAAGTCTCCATTTGCTTCTGCAGATTCACATATTGAGCTTGAAGAACAACAATGTCATTCTGAGCAGAACTTAATTAAGAAGTTACTTGAAGAAGCTTGTCATTCCCATGATGCAATCCATAGAAGGACCAGGCCAACTCATCAACACGTTTCACAAGGAATCCAACATCCAATTGTGTTTGCAACAAATCTTTGTAAGTAACTCTCCAAGAAAGTAAGTCACCAAAACTCAAATTATCAAATGAAGTGTTGGCCATACCTTTTAAAACACAACCTATAAGGGCCTATCCAATTTCCTTCCATCTCTTTAGAAGAGTATAGCCATCCAAAATTCTTGCATATTTGCTCTCAAAATTGTTCAAAAAAGGCATCAAGTCTACGGGGACATCAGACCTTGAAAAGTAGCCTTAACAACACAGGGCTTATACAGAGTATCAACAGGTATATAAACAGGATCTTTGTCCTCATAGGAAGCCCAATTCTCCTCAAATGTTTGTTGTACAATATTAGCAGTTATAGACAGAGTCTAAGAGGATCAGCACCTAGAAAAACAAGAAAAAAGGCATTAAAAATATGCTGGAAAAAGAAATAAAAGACAATATAGAATACCTATCAAAGAAAGGTTTCATACGGCTTATGACTTCAACTTTAGGAGTTTTCAGTTTAGGAACAAATTTACCTTCCTTTATTTCATATTCTTCTTCCTCAAAGGTTTCTTTCTTTCTTTTTGTGGTCTTAACCTCCTCAGTTGTATAAAGACTCCTAAAAATTGAATCAGTATCATAAGCTCAATTGTTAGTATCCTTTTTGCCATATTTAGACATAGCAAGCTCAAGTTGACCTTACAGACACTTTTCAGTTAAGATAGATATTATATATATATATATATATATATATACACACACACACACACACACACACACACACATACAGAGATGATAGAAACATACCTGATTAACCTCATACTCACTCTCAACCTCTTCGGTGGATATAAAATCATCTTCAAAAGAAGATTTCTCAGAAGTAAAGTCACTTAAATCAATATGTTCAAAAAACGTGGGCTTTTACGAACTGGTGCTTCAGAAGTTCTAGTCTTCTTACCTTAAGAGGAACCTGCTATAGACTTCTTAGAGGTAGTCTTTTCTTTTTTAACAACTCCAATAAAATGTTTAGAGAAGGAGGGACACTAGGACGATGAGCTTTTCCACTGCCTTTAGTATGAGAAATAGTAGACTTCATGCCTTTGACACCAAGAATTTCAAACTTATTGCCAATAATCAAGGTGAAGGGAGAAAAAAGCTTCATAGATAGATTCGATAAAGAAACAAAAAATTCATGCAACTATGGAGAACAATCTATAGATGCACCACCAGATATTTTCACAAAAGGTGATTTCACAAAATCCAAAATTGATTGAAGAGTTGTTTTCCAAAAGCTATTAAACTCAACAGACGAGAACCTCTTTTATAAGCTCCAGTAACAAAAAGATGCAAACCAACCATACCCTCAAATTGTCCCAAGCGAGAGTGAAAAAATTGCAAATGACGGAAGGATAATCAGAATTAAAAACTTGAGACATGGGTACAAACAAATCTAGGCCAAATTGATTAAGTACTCGGTGTGGATTATAAGCAACAATAGCAAACTTAAAATTATTATTGAAATCAAGCAAGTATCCAGGTTGACGATGCATATAATAGTCTCCCAAACTAAGTTACCACCAGCATTCATACAAGGCAAAGATAGAATTATAAAAGAAGCTACACCTTCAAAGTTGGAAGGCACAGAAAAATCACTTCCATGAAAATAGTACGGCCCAACCTTAAACCGAACTTTCATAATCTAGATACTTTATGATATTCTCTTCAAAAGACTTCTGGTGCAACCAATGAAAACACAAGGGATATCGAGAATGAAGAATTAATCTATCATCCCCAAGGACTATATAGGAGTAATCAGCCTTAATCACTTACTGCGAATGAGGAAACAAATAAGCATATTTACCAAATCTTTCAAGCATAAATATTTGAAGAAATCAAACAGACATAAGAGAATTAATAGCAAATTTCCCAACAGAAAGTAGCTCATAGTTATAAAGCTTTGGATGAGTTTGATACAGACAACTTAAGAATAGAGGAGCCAAAGGAAAACCAATTCCTTACGTTAATCGAACAGCTATAGGAAATACTTGAGAAACTACTACATTAATTCCAGAATTGTCGAAAATAAATTTACTCAATCACAAAAAAAAAAAAAGCAAGGCTTCAAGCCTAAATCAAAACATATAGCTTGGTCCAACAGAAAAGATGCCATGAGAAAAAGAACCAAAGAAGTACCTTATCCAAAAAGAGAAATTAGGATGAAAGTGAGACTTGTGACCACCTTCATATTGACATTGAGATAAAGCCTTCACCAAGGAATCATGCACATTTGTCTCTACAACAAATAAGTGGATAGCAAACGGATCCCCTTACCATAACATGAAAAATCTAAAATTATGGTAACATCCTCCAGAGTTAGGGTAAACTCACCCTAAGTGGTTACAAAAGTATGGTTTGAACAACACTATCGTCAAACTAATTATCTTAAGGAAGGAAAGTCTTTTTGTAGATTATAGCGCCTAGAGAAAATTAAACTATTAGCTATTCCAATGCGAGTCAGCCTCTCAAAGGTAAGGGCATTGTTAATCTTAAAATTAACCCACTCGTTCTAGCCAGTAGAAGATCCAGGGGCTACAAAAATAAATTGGGACTGTGTGACGCCTAAAAATCCTATAGAGAGATATAGAGCCAACTAAAGGATGAACGCCATTATGAGCAATATTGGGTCTATTGGTCAAATTCAACAGGTTTTTTTTTGATATTCTGGATAAACATCCCAGGGTTTCAAATAGATGGTCATGTAGAAGGGAACCCATCCTGTAAATATAGCAGACACAGAATTGCAAATGAGGAAAAAAAAGGGTAGAAGTTGTATAAAGAGTCACTACAAGAAAAATCGGATACAGCAACACACGGTTGGCAACGTGCAGTCATGCTCGTTGCTAAATGAGGCTTTTCCCAACGTGCATTTTTTGTTTGTTGCGAAAAGTTTTTGAATTTACCTTTTAGCAACGTGCAAGCTTTGCACGTTGCGAAAAACCTCATTCAGCAACGTGCAAGCAAGGGTGTTGCTGAATCTTATAGTTTTAGCAACGTGCATTTTCTGCACGTTGCTAAAACTATAAGATTCAGCAACACCCTTGCTTGCACGTTGGCAAATGTCTTATTTTAAGTTTTTATATCTTTGTTTTTATTTAATTTTTATTTTATTAAAATTAAATTTTTTGAACATTAAAAATTTAACTAATATTAGAATTTGAAAACTTTAAATTTTTTTGGACACTAAATATAGATATAGTTAGAAATAAAATTTTTTAATATAAAGAACTCAACTAATTCTAAAAATTTAAGCAATAAAATTTTAAAATTTTAAGTATTTTTTAATATTAAATATAGATATATTAGATTTAAAATTTTTTAACATAAAAATTTAACTAATATTAGGATTTTAAATGTTTAATTTTTCAATAACAAATATTTTATTAAAAATAATATAATTTTATGGTAAAGTAAAGATATATCATAAGTTATAATATTTAGTTAATAAATTATAACTAATAAAATAATAAATTACTCCTCTGTAAAATTCCATAAGGTCCACCTCAATCTATTGACAAGTACACAATTTAAGCCCATTTTTTAACAAGTTTAAAGACAATATATCTTCAAACTAAAATCATACATACACGTATAAGTATGGATGTTAATTCACTTGCCATTTGCTTTAACCTGCAAATATAAGGTCGTTATAGTTAAATATGATGCAAAAAAGGTAAAAAAAAAAACAAAGCTAAAACAAGCAACCTGCCAAAACGCTTGACAAAACTTGACGCACTTGATAGAGCTTGACACGACTCGACATGTAAGTGTCGGGTGTCGGATGATGCATCCGACACTCGATGTCTTCGAAAATAGACTGATATCGAGTGTTGGTTGTGAATCTCGACACGACTTGACATGTAAGTGTCGAGTGTCAAATGCATCATTCGACACTCGATGTCCTCGAAAATAGATAGACTGATATCGAGTGTCGGTTGTGAATCTCGACACGACTCAACATGTAAGTGTCGAGTGTCGGATGATGCATCCGACACTCGATATCTTCAAAAATAGACTGATATCGAGTGTCGGTTGTGAATCTCGACACGACATCCGACACTTGACACTTACATGTCGAGTCTTGTCGAGGTCTATAAAGCGCATCGAGTTTTCTCGAGCGTTTTGGCAGGTTGCTTGTTTTAGCTTTGTTTTTTTACCTTTTTGCACCATATTTAACTATACAGTCCAGCCCTCATCTCCTAAACGATGGGTAGACCTAAAAATCCTAAGCCATCCATCTTCACCATCTCCGATTCTCCTCCACTGCTAAGTTCTCTGACCGTCCTCCATTCCACCATCGCCACTCATTAGGCCGTCCTCCACTCCACCGTTATCAACTTTCGCATCTCGCCTAAGTCGCCAGCCTCCACTCCACTATTGCATTGCTATTCACCAGGCCATCCTCACTCGCGATGAGCTCGCCTTCATGGATCCAGCCTCTTCTCTCATAGTCGATTTATGTCAATCCTGCCTCCTCTCTCAGTCTCTCTTTATCTTCAATTTTTCAGGTATTTTAATCTCCTCTATTATGTGCCTTTGTTCTGTTCTGTTGCTCTCTCTTATTAATATTCTAGTATAAGAGCTTTGGTGAAAGCTAGTTCTGGCTGTAAAGTTCTTCCCTTAATCTTTGAGAGCAAAATTGTCCCAACTACCAAATTTTGCAGAGTACTGTCTACACACCTGAGAAAATGGTTAAGAAACAGAAACCTTCCAGCTACAGCCCGTGTATTACGAGTGGAAGAAGGGTAAGAGACCTAATACATAATTTCTGCTTTGCTTTCCTATCTTGTGCTTTGATTTTGTAGTTTTCCCGATCCAACATGGTGGTTTTCGGGCCAATCACGCCTGGCCAGGTGTTGTTTCCTTATAATTTCTTCATTTTGATTTATTTTATTATTTTAATTAATTTTCTGATGTTAATTGAATGTGTTTCAATTTGATAGCTTTTGTTTTGTTAGATTATTACTATTAATTTCATTTAATGTATTTTATTAGCTGTAGATCTTTTATAACCGATGCTTGTAGCTATTGTTTTAATTTGTTATTGATAGTAATTGATGATTAAGTTACTAAAATACGTAACTGCTTCACCAAAACTCGTTCCTTTTATGAATTTATAGCGGTCTTCTTGGTTTCAGCATAAGAGGAGAACTTATTAGCGTAGATGGAGTTTAGAGCATGACTTTTGTACACTGCTTGATGAAGTAGCATGTTAAAATTTCTGGGTATGGATAATTTTGCTATGCAGGATTTGAAAGAAAGATAAATGATCAAATTAGGAAGGTTAGGGCCATAGAGACTTTCATTTTGCTTGTTAGAAGATTGTTGTGGCATTTGACATATTTATACAATGATGGGCATTATTCTCTTTGAAACTGGGTGAATTCAAGTTTACTTGTTTAGTCTTGTTACAACAGTCTTATCTGTATTAAGAGGTGGTAAATTTGTGTGTCATCTATTGTGTTGTTAAAATATATGACTATTTTTTATTTGAACTTTCATCTCCTTTCTATTTGACTATTTTTTTTCTATAGGCCTTTCAATTTCGGAGCCTTGACAAAGTATAAACATTTATACTTTCTTCTTTTGGTAAGATGAAGGTCTGGCAGTGGACTGATGATGGTATTCAGGTAACAGAGCTTCAAGTTCAAGATCAACGATAATGTTTTTATTTTCTTTAAGTCGTTGAGGTTTGTATTACAAATTAGTTACAAGTACTCATATTTATGATATTTGTGATAGTATTTATCTTAATAAAATTTGTACTTTTGTTATATATTATTGTTTTTCGATAATTTATATAGTAATCTGTATGTTTAAAAATAAAGAGGTATTACAAATGAACAAAAAAATGGATCTTCAGTCATAAATATATTCTGCAACTTTTCGCAATGCGCAAATCACGTTGCCATATTCACTATATAGCAACATGCGCATGTTGCTAAAATCATATTTGCAACTTTTCACAATGCGCATTGTGCGTTGCCATTAAGGTCTATAGCAACGTGCATTGCGTGTTGTTAAATCTCTATTACTCTATCTTTTGGCAACGCGCATTGCGCATTGCCAAAAGCTAATTTACAACGTGCAGAATTGCATTTGGAAACATACATGTGCGCGTTGTGGAAAGCGCTTGACTTTTCATAGCAGCAAGGACAGCAACGCGCTTGCGCATTGCGAAAACCTTTTAGCAACGCAAAATGTGCGTTGCCATAGCCCATTTTTCTTGTAGTGAGTAAGCATCCATAACAATTTAGAGGGGAAAGGAAGAAACTTTGTTGTCTTAAACTTTAATTTGTGGAATACCTAATAAATAGAACTACAACAAAGAAAAGGGGAACGATTCCAAAAGTATTGAAATGCAGAAGACAATCAGAGATTAAGCAATTAGAAAGACGAAAATCAGAAGATTAAACTTGACAAGACACGAACAGTGAGTACTTATGAGTAGCAATAGTAATAACACAAGGCATAAAGCTGCAATTTTGAGTTTGAAATTCAAAGGTGCAGTAGATTCAGAATGAGGAAGTATTTAAAGTGCTCCTAGAATAGTAACAATCCTCGAAAAAAAATTTTGTGCTGAAAGTTCAGAATTCAAGGAGGAACTAAAAATTCAATTTTAGTGGAAGATAGATAAAGAGATGAAGTCAAACTGGGAGACAATTTCACTGGACTTCACAGAAGAGGCTAGTACCCGTTTCTATTTGGCCCATCATCTATAAAATCGACCAAGCAAAGCAAGATCTATATAAAATTCTTTAATGGATCTAAAGGAGCAAAATCATCCAATACAACCCATTATCTTCAAAGCCCATAGGGAAAATTTATCTAGAAGTGCAAGAGCTCTAGTGGACTTAAAATATAAAGCCTACAGAAAACTTAAATTGAGCCTAATTCAAGAATTAAATAGCACGATTCAAGCTTAGCTCAATTTAAGAATAATATACAAACTAAACCCAATCCAAAAGCATGCAGAGCCAAGACCCATTATGCCAGATAACCACAGAAAAGGTATTCAATGAAATATAGACAACAAGTTTGCAACTCTATTTGCAACACCATCTGAATTCAAAAAGCAAGGCATGCATAACCACGTGAAAACTTTCACTAAAAGTTGAACATAATCAGCCAAAATTAGATACAGACAGTCATGTCTACAATTGTGTTGCCTATCTTAACTTTCTGCATGGCCTACCCAATTAGGGATTTAATATTGATGCTCGATTTTGGCTCAAGCCCCATGGGCTCAACTTAAGCAAGTCCTATGGGCCCAATCTGAAACTGAACTCTGAATCTATATAATCAATATTAAGTCCATGGTCGTGGTATTCAGTATAATCAATAAAGTTAGTATAACTAGTACAAGACCTTGAAAAATAACTTAGTATAAGCCCATAAACAAAATTTAGTGCTAGCACAATCAGTATTGGGCTTAATTAAGCCCTATGGGCTTGGCTTAAGCTGGCACCATAGGCACAAATCTGAATCTGAACTCTAAATCTGAATCTAAAACTAAAACTATATCCAATATATGTGCTCAGATCAAGTAGACCCAAGCTACCTATAAAGCTTCTTGGTGGGGCACGGATTGGTTGGCATAAAGAGGAAATATGAGGCCCTTTTTCACCAATGTGTTAAAGCCAAGGCTTACTTGGGGGTATGTTGGTAAATTATACTTGAGGTTAAGGGTGAGGACAAGATGGTAAAAGCCTCTCAGATTTATCCTAAAATTATCCTTAAATTTTATTTTATTATTTATCCTAAATAAATATCTCTAAACTTTATCCTAGCATTTATCTCATAGTTTTATTAAGATAATTAGAGATAATTATAACATTATCTCTTATTATCTTATCTTTTACGCTAGTTGATATTAACTATAATCTTATACATTAGCTATATAAAGCCTTTATGCATTTTTCATAAGATCATCAAGAAATACATGTTAAAAGCTCAAATACAACTCTATCATTCATCAATCATTCTTATTCCTTTACTTACCCAAACACACTTCTCAAACACATTCCTTCATCATTAAAGTTATTCACAACTTTGTTCACGTCTCTTATAGCCAAAACACTATCCAAAAGCACCTATCAATGATGATTTTCATCAAGTATAGTCCAAATATAGTCATTCACATTCAAAATCTGCATAAAATCATCATACGGTTTGTTGTCATCGATCGTAGCTATTTCGTATTTTTATCCTGCGTATGATTAATTGCATCCCAACTATTTCATTCATATTATCAAGCTATGGATTACTTTCAAATCATTATTCTCGAGTTTTAGATTAAACCAGCAATTATAGTTCTTTATGTATTTCTCCAAAACAGTATCCATATAGTCATCCATAGATTAGTATCTGAGTAAATCAATCCCATAAACATTATTTCAATCCATCCAGTATTACCATATCTCATATTTGCTGTTTGCTCCCACTCTCACATCTCATATAGAAACTTCGATCTGTTTCCTTGTGCTAGTTGCCATCATATATCTGCAACACGACTCTTCATAATTTATCAGAGATTTTGAGGTGATATGGGCTAGCTCATTGCAACTCAGACAGAAGTCTCACAACAACTAAAGGGTATTCTAGATGTTTTATATAGAAAGTTTGCTTTTGTAATTTATCTTCCTTGTAAAGGGTAAAATCATCTTTTTTGTATTGCTGTAAAGTCGAAACACAACATACTTTATATAGTTTTTCATTTTTAACATAGCATTATAATTATTCCACATCTTTCTTCTTGAATTATTTCACTATGTTAGGAGTTAGGGTCCTTTCTTAATCCAAATAACACTATTATGTTTGTGTTGTGGTTATCTCCATGACAAAGTTCTTCAAATAACAAGATGAATATATGTTAATATGGTTTGAAATTATTAATTGAAAACTTAAATGACAAATTCATTGAGTTGATTCTAATAAATTTGATACTTATCATTCAGAAGTTAAGTAATTAACAAATGGGATAACATAGAAAGCATTAATTGAAAAGAATATATGACATAAATTTGATAGGAAATAAATACTATACTAGTACGATAAATGATAAGTGAGTTTTGACTTATGATTTGAACATTTCTAGAATTTAGTTGGTTCTTGGAAATTTTTGTCAGTTTTACGTGTGTTGTTTATGTTTCTTTTGCAGATAAGGTGGACTTAGGTTTGTTGGATGATTTGAGAAGATCTTTTGATGATTGTTGATGGAAATGGGAGCTTAAATTCGTAAGAAAAAGAAGTTGGTATGCAAATGATGTGTAGTGGTAGAATGCTTAGCACCATAGTGCCAGCGGCAAGAGCTATGAAAATTTCAGGAATTTAGATAGAAGCATTAGTACCCTGATGCTACTCTATGAAGACTATGCAAATAGGGCTATAGCATTATAATACTTGTGCCTCGACACTATCACAATCTGAAAATTTATTAACAATTTGATTCTTTCTAATTTTTGCCCGCAATTCTTTAAAATTATAAATGGGATGATTTCAGACTTACCTAGGGTTCCAAGGGTTTAAGAATGAAGGTCGGAGACAAGAATTATAATTCTTTAATTGGTTTTTCTTTCTTTTATCTTTGTCTTTATGTTTCAACAATGATTTGTGTTACGTTTAATTTCAATACATTAACTAATTTCTTCTAAGGCTACGATGTAGCTAGATTATGATGTTTCGATTCTTTTAATTTCAATATATTGATGTTTATTTCATATCATCTTGAATATTTCATTCCATGCTTAATTCTTGTAATAGCATGATCAACTCTTGCACATTTTAGGGAAATAAATTGACAATGAGAAGTGATATTTGTTTCTGACCTTGATTGAAATACCATGAATTTATCATATATACGATAGAGATATCTATGGAATTTGTGCAGCTATTAATAAATTTCTTGTGTTTAATACATTCTACTAGATCTATAGGTTTGACAGAGATGTAAACTATGCTTATTATAAAAGATTTTAATGCTTGCGAAAGATTAATTATTAATTGATTAAATTCTACTAGCAACATAGAAATAAACATGGATTGATTGGATTAGGAAATTTAAATTGAATAATCTTGGTGAATTATGAAATCCTAGAGCTTCAATAAATCAGAATTTGCAGATCATTTTTATTGTTTTCTTTGTTCAATGTTAGTTTAGTTATCAGTAGTTATTATTTATTTAAAATTCAATTCTTTTATAGTTATTCAAATAAAATTTGGGTTACATTAAGTTTGGTAATTAGTAGCAACAATCTCTATGGGATGATACTCTACTCATCACTTTATTACTTGTTTACAATTGTGTACACTTGTAGATTTTGTATAACAATAAATATAAAGCATAATTTTGACTTACATTAAGCTTAAAAAATAAAATTATATTCTAAATTTAAATAAAACATAAGAATTGTAATAGACATAAAACATAAACCATAAAAATAAACCATAAGACATAAAATATTAAACATAAAAATTACCATAAAACATGTAACATAAATTGATATTTATATTTAATTTTAAAATATGATTCCTTGACAAATAAAAGATTGGAAAGTTTGTGTTCACCTCTATCTTATTTTTTCACTACCATTTTGTAGCTTATTTTTGATAGTTACTCTGTTGATTTGCAGAATAACATTGCTAATATACCATTAAAAAATTAACAACTTATGCAAGAGATGTAAACATCAATGTTGGGTGCTGGTAGCTTCTTTTTAACAATTAATTTGTTGACAATAGTACCCAACAAACCCAAATTCTACTTCTCAATCTTGATACAGTTTGGTCCAAAACTTAAGATCGAAGCATAATTGCACAGATCTTGGCGGCTTCATAACCTCCTTATCATCTTTCTCCACTCGACAACTTTTCACTGTAAAATCGATTTTTTTTCAAATTCATCTTCAATTTCTATCATAAACTGATCAAACCAAGATGATAAGAGAGAAAGTTTATGAAGAAGAGAGATAAGGGTAGAGAGCGGGTGGAGAAATTAAAATTTGATTTTTGATAATTACATAAAAAAAGATTTTTAAAGACTAAATTGTTATTTCATGATTAAAAATTCATTTCAACAACAGCTACTTAATGGTGGGGTTGTTGGAGGTATTGCCTTAAGGTGAGATCCTTTCGTGTAATTAGGTTTGACCTCGAGGTCATTCGTAAAATTTTCATCTATTACCTTTTATTCAACTAATGATATTTTGATTGTAGATTTTATGAATTGGTTTAAATCGGAGTAAAATTTATTACTTCTTATAATTTTTTGTGATATTATCTCATTGGAGAAGCCAAATGAAATGATAAATAACAGAGCATTTGTCTAAGGGGTATTTTTTTTTTGTCTGAAATTTAACAAGTCTGAATTAAACTAAAATCTTAATAGGTCTGCATATAAAAATTTGAATGATATATTCTTTTTATTTTAATATTTAAATTGAAATGACTGAAAATTAATGGTTTTACATATACATCTTATTTATATATATCATTTTTACTTGTGATTTTATTTCATATAGTACAAAATATTTGCATGCCAAAATTTATTATGAATTTAATTGTTATTGAAATGTGTATAATTGGGTAAAAATAGTTTTTTTTTTAAGAATTTGATATATAAATAAGTTAAATGATCATAAAATAATTTTAAAAATAGAAAATCCTAATATAAAATTAGATATAAATAATAGTGTTCAAAAATTAAAATATTAAGCTATGTACAAATAAGTCATAAATGAATTTTATAAGAATATTTAAGAGAATTAGAGAAGTAATAAATGATGCAGATATTAGCATTGAGATAAAAGCTAAATTTTTTAACTTTTTTTATTCAGATGAAAATATCTTAGATTAAGTCTTTAGTAAAAAAAACAAACATCATGAAAAGGACTAAAGTCTGAAAATAAGTTAAATTCAGACTTCAAAACAAAAACCAATCAACCGCTAAATGATACAATGAATATGAAAGAAGGAAATTGCTGGAAGTGGCAGAAAAAGAAGATTAATATGGGGCCCTCAGCGAAGGAGATAATGAGAGAGAGAGAGTGAGAGAGAGAGTGTGTGAGAGAGAGAGTGAGAGAGAGAGAGTGTGAGAGAGAGAGAGAAATTGAGAAGTGATTGTATATCCAATTAGAATTATTTTATTCAGC
This sequence comes from Boswellia sacra, assembly GCA_013180625.2. NCBI lineage: Eukaryota > Viridiplantae > Streptophyta > Magnoliopsida > Sapindales > Burseraceae > Boswellia > Boswellia sacra. The sequence continues at coordinate 24,220 of SNVD02016156.1, read as the reverse complement.
CCTCACTTTTTAACTCATCATCCCCGCTTTCTAAATTCGTAGAATTAAAAAGTTTAAAAGTCAAATTTTTTATTCTTTATAAACCCCAGTTGCTTTCCAAAATACCCTTCTATTATACAAGTCAATTTTTAATTGCATCAACTTGCATGACTTATCCACACTTCAAAAATATGCCACACAACTTCTCTAAACTCATGCTGCAAATCCTTCATATTGGATATATGAACTATCTTCTTCTGACTTCTACAGATCAAATGTATGAAGTATCCTTACTTTGAAGATATGTGAATTCTTCAGACTTTAAAGATATGTGAATCCTTTGTTAGCGTAATATTTTATTATTTTCTAGTACGGGTATATTAGTATTTTTGTATTGCTGTTACATAAGTACCTTGTAAGCACACTTTTATCATTATTTGAATAATATGAAACCCTAGCCTCCTTTTCTATTCTCTTTAACTCTCTATTTGTATTGAATATTCTTCACATGGTATCAAAACCTTCATTTGATCGTATAATATCAATAAGCATCTCAATTTCACAATCTAATTCCATTTGGTTTTGGTATTTGACCTTCTCTTTATTTTGATTCTAGGCTGCATCTTTCTTTTGTTTGGTGGTTATTTGTTATTCTTTTTACTTTTCATGGCTGATGAAACAGGTGATTCGCTTCAGTCTATTAGTGTAAGATTGAATGGAAAAATTTATTCATATTGGAGTTATGTAATGAAAATTTTTCTCAAGGGCAAAAAGATGTGAGGTTGTAAATTACTAGCACTTTGGGTGAACCTAAGGATTAAAATTTAGAAAAATATGTAGAGCAATTAGATATTTGGGAAGCAAACAATTGAAAATTATCGCTTAGGTCAACAACTCTGTCGAGCATTCAATAGGTACACAGTTGGTGAAGTATGAAATAGCCAAAGAGGTTTGGGAACATTTGGCAAGGTTGTACACATAGTCTAACTTTATAAAACACTATCAGTTAGAATCTGATATTCGAGCCCTTGAAATAAAAAGTTTGAGCATTCAAGAATTTTATGCTACGATGTTTGATCTGTGGGACTAGTTGGCTCTTATGAAATCTGTAGAGCTACGAGCATTTATACCATATATTGCTCACAGAGAGGAACAACGTTTGGTTCAATTTTTTATAGCCCTTCGTGATGATTTTAAGAGACTTTGTAGGTCAATTCTGCATCACAACCAACTTCCCTCTGTTGATTCAATGGTTAGTGAATTGTTGGCTGAAGAGATTCATCTTAAGTCTTAGGCAGGAAAGGAATTCTTCCATACCAACTCCATCTGTGTTAGCAGTACCTCCTAAACCACCTTTCAACTTTCAACAAAAGCCTTACTCAAGGGCTAAAGTGGATGAATGTAGCTTTTGTAGGCAGAAAGGCCATTGGAAGGCTCAATGTCCCAAATTGGTGAATAGAGTGCAACAACAACCTCCTTAGTTGAAATTATGTTATCATATCCAATAATCAGTTTGTAGGCCTCCACATGCAACCTAATACTATAGCAGTTGTGCCACCATCAGATTCATTCAAATTTGCTACTAATCTCACCTTCATAGAACTTGCTGACCGGTTTCAAAAATTTCTTGTAACACAGCCATAAGCCATGTCTGCCTCATCTTCCATAGGTTTGTCATCTTCCAGTTCCTCAAGTATTCATTCTTTTATATGGGTCTTAGACTTTGGAGCCTCTCATCATATGTCACTTAATTTGTTATCTTTTACTTCTATATGTCCTCCATCATCTGTATCTATCATGATTGCTGATGGCACCCCTATGTCATTAGCAGGAGTTGGTTCTGTTGTTATACCTTATGTATCACTTTCTGGTGTTTATTATATTCCTAATCTTAAATTGAATCTTGTTTCTATTGGTCAATTATGTGATTCTGGAAATTTAATCTCTTTTTCTTCTACTTCTTATCATGTGCAAGATCCACAATCTTAGACTCTGATTGGGACAAGCCATAGGCAAGGAGGATTATATATTTTGGACGAGCTAAAAGTACCAATTGTTACCTCTTCTAGTGTTGACTTGTCGTCTATTCATTTGTGTTCTTCTTCGTCTAATTTTTATTTATGGCGTTCTCATTTAGGTCATGTTTTAGCATCTTTTTTAAGATATTTAACCTCTACAAAAGCTTTAGGAAATTTACAAACTCATGATATTTCTTATTGTATTGGTTGTTGATAAATGCATGAAAGTACACTCTTAAGCATAAATAATTAATGCTAATTGGACAGTATTATAAAGCTTTTATGATATTTTAGCATAATTATTTTGCTTATGCATCTTTTACATTTGTTTCATTTCTTTTGTATTTTCTTTAGTCTTTATCTTTAAATAAAGTGTTGTCCTTAAATTGTGATTAATGGAAATCATTTTACAGGTTTAATAAAGTGGACATAACTCTCAATCTATAGATCAAAATAGAGAGATTATTGAACCTGGAGCAACACGTCTCAATTTTACACAAAGTTGAAGAACAATCAAAAGCCCAAATCCAACATTTGATGGGCCGAAATTGAGACACAACAAAACCAAATTGTAGTTGTTTCTCAGCCCGACCCATGTCCGGTATTTGGGATCTTAGAGAATACTTGTCCAAATTGCATGAATCTGGTGGCCATGGAAAGCTGAGACAAAATGCTACAACTTTCATGTTTTCCACAAAGCCCAATTCGGTCCATTTGGTGGTCAAAAATCTGCTGCAAGTTGGTGGAATGTTTGGTGGCCGACAATGTGGAAAAATTGTGGAGGTTTGGCATAATAGTTCCATTTCATCACCCATTTAAGGACAATTTGAGGAATTGAATGAGGGGGAGGGGGGGAGAAAAATCATTTGAGTTCACATTTTATCATTGTATATTACAATTCTCTCTTGTATTTTCTCTTTAGAAATGATAAGAATGAATTGTAAGTTAGGCTAGAACTCTTGGTAAGGCTAGAGATGAACTTGTATGTGTAGTTTATCTATTTCTCCACTTTTATTCTACCACAAGGGCTATAAAGATTGAATGTTTGTTTATGAGTTAAACTCTTTCTCATCTTGTGATTTCTTTTTAATCCAGAAATTATAATTCTCAATTTCATATAAATTCAGTCATGCTTTCTTTATGTGATTCGTCTTGAATTATAATTGTTACTGGTAGTTTCGTTTTATGAGTTGGTCCTTTACTACAATATTGTCATGTGATATATTGTTGCTCTTGGATAACTCGTAAGGATGAATGTTGTTGGTAAATATTGCTTGTAAAGAGTTATGCATATCAAATACATGTGTGTATCAATTATGCTATACTATACATATTTTCCGATTGATTGTTTGGGATGTGAAACTTTCAATTGAGTTATAATTGTTGAATCAAAGTGGTGATTAGATTTACAAAACATATAAGTGATTCTCGATGCCTTACCTCTTAATTACCATCTATTGTTTCCAATTATTAAACATTGTATTTTCTTTAGAACCAATCACTTCAAAGTTAAATTTTACATCTTTATTATCTTTTTAAAATTTTTGTTTTACTAACCTCTTTTATCGAAGGCCTCCTTGTGGATTCGACACCTCAACGTATACTACAATAATCGCGGTATATTTTGGGCGTAAATAGTTGTAAACTGGCAAAAAATTCTGCCTTACCCTTTAATAGAAGTGTTTCTTTTTCTTACACACCATTTGATTTAATCCATTCTGATATTTGAGGACCTTCTCCTATTGCTACAAAAGGAGGGTCTCGATATTATGTTTCCTTTATTGATGATTATACATATTATTCTTGGGTTTATTTTATGAAACACTATTCTGATTTTTGAATATTTATCTTGCCTTTTGAGCTCTTGTCAAAACCCAACATTCTACTATCAGAAAGTGTTTTAGATGTTATTTAGGTGGTGAATATACTTCTAATAGATTTTTAGAATTGCTTACTTTAGATTGAACTATTCACCAAACTTCTTGTATTGATACTCCAGAACAAAATTGAGCTGCTGAAGGGAAAGATAGGCATATAGTTAAGATTCCTTGTTCTTTGTTATTGTCGACCTCTATTCCTAGTGAACTTTAGGGGGAAGCAGTTCTTACTACTGTTCACTTAATTGATAAGATTTCATACTCTTATACTTCAGGTCTTTCACCCTTTGAAAAGTTATATCAACATGCTCCTGACTATTCTTCCTTAAAAGTTTTTGGTTGTACTTGTTTTGTCCTTCGACCTCAAGTTGAGCGCAGCAAGTTATCCTCACATTCTGCTATTTGTGTCTTTTTAGGACATAGTGAAGCTCAAAAACAATATCATTGCTTTGATCCAGTTGCTCAAAAATTATATGTATCTTGTCATGTTTTCTTTCTTGAGCATATGCCTTTCTTTTCTATTCCTGCTAGTTCTCATGACCTAAACAAGTCTGATATCATTTGCATTGATCCTTTTTCTAATGATGACGATAGTTTTTCCTCTTTAGTTCCAAAAGCTGCAGATACTGCTTCTTTAACTTATAATGATTCTAATACATCCTCTCTTCGTATGGCTATTCAAGCAGCTCCTGAGAATGTAGATCCTTCGTTTCTTCCATTTTATCGCTAGCATACTCGTACGTCTACTAAATTACTAGATTTTGTTTATTCTTGTTATTCAAGTTCGTTTACATCTTTTTTCTCTTCTATTCATAGTCATTCTGAACCTTTATCCTACAGAGAGGTAGTTCTTGATCCTATTTAGCAATAGGCTATGGCTAAGGAACTTTTTGCTTTATATAAGACTGATACATGGGATATTTTATCTTTAACACTTGATAAAAGTACAACTGGTTGTCGTTCGCTATATGAAATCAAAACAAAATTTGATGGTTCAATTGAGCTATACAAAGCTCGATTGGTTGCTAAAGGATTTTCTCAACAATATGGCTTGGAATATGAGGAGACCTTTGCTCCTGTTGTAAAAATGACTACTGTTCGTACTCTTATTATAGTTGCATCTCTTCATCAATGGCATATCTGTTAGATGGATATTAAAAATGCCTTCTTGAATGGTGATCTTCAAGAAGAAGTGTACAAGACCCCCCCACCTGGTGTTTCACATAAACCTGGAGAAGTTTGTAAACTGAAAAGCTTTATATGGTCTCAAACAAGCACCTCGGGCTTGGTTTGAGAAGGTCTCTACAATTATTACTTTTCTTGATTTTTGACCTAGTAATCATGATTTAGCTTTCTTTCTTAGGTGTACCGATGCAGATCGTATTCTACTTTCTTTATATGTTGATATAATCATTACAGGTGATGATGTTTATGGGATTTCCATGTTGAAGTCAAAACTAGCTTCTCAATTTGAAATGAAAGATTTGGGTTCTCTTTGTTTTTTTTTTTTTTTTGGGTATTGAAGTAGCTTTCTTTCCAAAGGGTTATCTTATTTCACAGTCTAAGTACACAGCTAACATTCTTGAGTGTGCTCATCTTACTGATACTCAGATTGTTGAAACTCCTATTAAGCTCAATGTCCGATATGCTTCTTCAGATGGTACTCCCTTGTCTAATCCTACTTTATATCGCACTATTATTTTTAGCATGGTAAATCTCACTATTGCCTGCCTAGACATTGCATATGTTGTTCATATTGTTAGTCAGTTTGTTGCTCCTACTATTGTTCATTAGGTTGTTGTCCTTTGTGCTTTGCGATATCTTCGCGGAATTCTATTTCAGAGTCTTTTACTTTTACCTACCTCATCTTTGGAGCTAAGTGCATATTCTAATGCTAATTAGGCGAGTGATCCTATAGAACGTAAGTCCACCACTGGTTTTTGTATATTTTTGGGTGAGTCTCTTATTTCTTGGAAGAGCATGAAGCAACCTGTTGTTTCAAGATCTTCCACATAAGCGAAGTATCGTACTATGGCATCAACTACCACTGAGACTATTTGGTTATGTTGGTTACTTGCTAACATGGGAGTTTCTCTTTCTCATCTACTCCTATGTATTGTGATAACAAAAGTGCTATTCATATTGCTCATAACTCAGTTTTTCATGAGCGAACCAAGCATATTGAGAGTGATTGTCATCTTACTGGTCATCATCTTCAGCATGTGACTATTACTTACCATTTGTTTCTTCTTCTATGTAGCTTACTGACCTGTTTACAAAGTCGCACACGCTTCCTTGTTTTCGATTTCTTATTGGCAAACTCTCGATGCTTACTGCCACATCGTGAGTTTGAAGGGGGATGTTAGCGCAATATTTTATTATTTTCTAGTAAGGGTATATTAGTATTTTTAGATTGCTCTCATATAAATCCCTTGTAAGCACACTTTTATCATTATTTGAATAATATGAAACCATGGCCTCCTTTTGTCTTCTCTTTAACTCTCTGTTTGTATTGAACATTCTTCACATCTTAGGAATTCAAAGACTTGCGACTTATCAACTGAGGGCTTCTATGTATGTATTTAGATAATTTTCTCATGTGATTTCTTTTTATCTTTTTTTTCATCGAATCTTCACTTGTTATGTTAATAAGTTTTTTGGTTCATTACTTTGTTTACACTTTTTTTTATCTTCTTTTATAGATGAGTTGCACGAAAAGTTTCACTGGAAAGGCACTGACAGAACAAGTAGATAATCTTATTACATAAAAGAAGAGAAAATGTCATTCTGTTGAGCATAAATAAAGCATTGTGAAGCTGGAAAAAAAAATTCGTTGAATATTTGATGTCATCACTGTCTTCCCACAACAGAAGTTCTTTCTCCAAGCTTATAAATAATATGTTTTTTTGTCGAGTCAATTTTAGAATTAAAATTTTAGAATATTACCTATACAAATTATAATTTAAGTGTTAAGAGCTTTTACAAGATTTTCAGCATGTAAGAGAGGTAGGATTTTATAACATAGCAAATACTATGAATGAATTTTTTAAATTTTTTTATCCTCTTTGGTAATTTTATTTCAAGATAGAACTGTTAATATTTATAAAGATAAAAGTAAGGATTGATGAATTAGAAAGTAGGGGCTGAATAGAGTCAATTACAACGAGAATACATGGTTATAAAATAGGCGTATAATTCACTTCCCAATCCTCCCACACTAACTAATCATAGTTTGTCAAAATTTTAACCAATGAAATTGCGCCTATAAGTGCCTTGAGTAAATTGACTCCTCACTGGCTTCATGAGGTGGGCATCCACCCCGTTGCGACATCAATCATATTTAACTCGTTTTGGTTTTTAAACATTTGACAAGATTACAAATCATGCTTTATTATTCGATCAAACAGAAAAAATAACCCTATCTTATATTATATTAATGCTTATGGTCACTGTAAGAAAAAAGGTTTGAAATTCTTTTTTGTTTTTTCTCTGTCTATTGGAGTTGGACCCGATTAAAACCCAAAAAGCAGCCAAACTTTCAATTTTATTTTAATCTAACTTTACAAAATTGGTTTATCTCAGCCGTTGGAGACAGTTGAACGGATGAGATTCAATTGGAAGAAAACTAACCGGTAGAATGGATTAGTGGATTGTATAATATACAAGTGACGTGGCAAGAAATTAAAAAGTTCATCCTAAAATGGTAAAATATTTGAATACTATTTTCTTCCGTGCATGCACCAAGTGCGCTATATATGTCATGCAAACCCACCATTCATCTCCCTTCGTTCTTCAAACCTGGACTCACAGATTCCATCTTGTGCAAACTCTCCTCCACGGTCATTGCTCCATCAATATTCAACCATGTTTCGTCACTTAATTTGGGCCGCCACACATCTGAAACAGGCATGGAACGTCTTGATTCATCGTTCCCTCTTTTCCCATCGCTTGCACGGCGGTGAAGAGAAGTTAATGAAGCCAGCAGCTGATGAAGTTGTAGAATGTGCTGCGTGCTTGTGCAAATTTGAAGAAGACGAAGAGATCAAAGAATTGAGGTGCGGTCATCTCTTTCACGGAGATTGTCTACATAGTTGGATTAACGTAAACTACAACTATGCTACATGTCCTCTGTGCCGGGATTCAATAGCTGCTCCACCTAGATTCATCACAGAGCTTGAAGAAGAAGTGATCTTACTTAAATTTTCTCATTTCATCGCTTCCATGGAGCGTGATATATACATGGTGGATGCGGTAAATGATCAATACATTTATGAATGCAATAATAAATAATACAAATAAAAGTTGCATATATAGTGAAAATAATTGTATTATTGCAACGATAATAAAACTAATTAATAAATTAATACTAGCTAGCTCCTGATTTAATTTAAACCATTATTTTGAATCACTGAGTTCGTTCTTTTGAGGTCGATTTCTTTAATATTTGTTGAAATATATATTTAATATTAAACACACACCTACTCACTTAAGTTTTTAGGTAAAGTGGTAAATTTAACATAATATTAGAGCCCAAAAACCTAACGGTTAAATCTCAAGTCCCCCAATACTTAAAAAACAAAAATCTAAAAGAGGTTGTAAAGCCCGGTCGACGTGTATGAAAACGTGAAGCGTTGTACGTAAGGAGCGTATTGAAATATAAAAACTAATGTTAAGCCTACACATACTAACTTAACTTTTAGGTAAAGTGGTAAACTTAACAGTTCTGTACTGTGTACATAGTTGTATGTCGATCACAAAATTAAGTTGATTAATTAACATGAACATACAAAGTGGCTATATATTTAGTTTTAGTTTATTTATTTATTTATTTTTTGTCGAGAAACTTATAATAAATATACATGTGTATGAATCATGATATGATTGCACCTGCCCTGCTCGACAAATAATATGCACCACTAAAAACATTGGATAATGATCGATCTTTATATTTTTATCAAATCCTCCGTATGCATAATACATGCATGTCAACTAATTAGATATATATGTAAGATGTACTCTAACCTTGCCATTTTAACAGCGATCCATATATGGCCTTTATTTGTGTTTATAGTATATATTTTAGGCCATAATTAATTAACTTGCCCAATAAATTTTTATATGTTATGGTTATATTATAAGTGTCGTGATGTGAATAGTGTAGGGAACAATCCCCAGAGATAGGCCCCGTTTATCCCAAGCTCATTCGAGTTAAGGCTGAGGAATAACAAACGAGAATGGAGCGGGAATGAGGATAAAAAATTTTTTTTGAAATTAAATGCGTAGGAGGATTGTGTTCCCGACCTAACCCAACCCATTCCCTGAAACTAATAAATAAAAATTTTATATATATAACCTAGCACCCCAAAGTCCACATATTCGCATTAAACCCAAGCCCCAAGCCCAGCCTAGACCACCTCTCTTTGCCAAAAATGAGTGATTGCATAATATAATATAAATAAAGGAAACATAAGTTGTTTATAATATACAAGTAAATGCAGTTCACGAAGTACCTATTAATATAAAAATATAAAATTTGAATGATGAATATAATATAAAATGTAATATTGACAAAACTTTTCATCATTTGTTTCTTTTTATATACAAGTGACAATTAATATTGATAATTGTTATATAATTATGATTTATTTCGGAAGTTATAAAGTTTGGAAGTTAAAATTTTAAGTTGTTAATAGGTAAATGGGGTGGGGGCTTGGAGATAGGGAAGCATTTTGGTTTTTGGGATTCCTCATCCCTATTCCCGATTAGGGGTTAGTAGGGGATAGGAATTGATTTTGAAATTGGGGACGGAGGTGGGGATGCCCTGCCTCGATCCAGTTTCACCTCTAGATGTGAATCATTGACAAACCCAAGCCTAGGAGTGGCAATTTAGGTCACGACACGCGAATACGACATGAATACGATACGAATACGGTATACGATTGATAAATAGATCGGATTCCTGTTGAGAGTGTTCAACACGCTAATCCGTTTAATGACACGAATAGTTAAACATATTTTATCTATCCTTAATATGTAAACTCATTTAATGATATAAATTGTTACCTACTTACAACATATATATTATAAAACTGAAAATTTTATATTATAAAATAAATTAATTTACAAATAATAAATTATGATGATTTTAATAATATTTTATACTAACAATGGTATATATTCTAAAAATAATTTTAATTGATATAAATATATAGAATATAATATACTATGCATAACTAGGTTAAACAATTAGGTAAATTATATGAATTAAATATGATACGATTACAACACGTGGGTAAACATTTAATAACCGAGTCGGATCCGTGTTTCACATCTTGACATGAATAATTAAATGAATCGACACGTATGACACGAATTGCCACCCTTACCCAAGCCCCAAGGGATCCACCATATCATTAAGGTATGTAAAAGGTGGTGTGCCTGCCAAGTATTTTCACTTTTATAAAATGTATAAATAACAAATATAAAAATATATGTTTGATCATTCATAATACAACTCATTTTCAATTTACATCTCAAATTTATATACCAAATTTGTATCCCAATCCAATAGTGTAAAATAATTAATAATTACCAAGTTCCATGATATTTGATAATATAGCAAATCAAATAGTTGAAATAAATTAATCACACATCACTTTAGATACATAATTTGAAATAAAATTTTGGAATTTATAGCGTTATGCATTTTATCACTATATAAAATATTAATATTATTTCAAAAAGGAAAATCTAAAAAGCAACCAAGTCGCATGAGTTATTTTGAGAGATAACCATATATTTTCTTTTCTTATAAAAAAAAATTCCTAATATTATGAATTGGGTTGTGAAATCGGTTTGATTCACAACTGGTGCTAGATAATCAGTGGACAATACTAGACAAATGTTAACAATATTAACACTATAATCAAATATTGTACTTTGTACACTATTTCATTTACTAACTAATTACTATGTTTAATCAAGAACGAATTAGTTAATTAATTATCGAAGCTCATTCCCTATATAGTAAGCATGTCGTGAGGGTTATTTGGTACAAAACTTCACTTTCAGATAGAGTTTCTTGGTAATTATTTCACTATCCCGTGCCTCTTAAATCTAATTAAAATTTTCTCATCGCATTCATGAAGCTGAAATTATAGAATGTGTATTTGTAATCTGCCCGTACAAAGTTGAGAAGTGCGATCACCTTTATCACAGTTTGATGGACAGATGCATCCAATCCAATTATGCTCCATGGTATAATTCAATTGTTGCATGCTCTACCTAGCTCAATCGCTAAGCTTGGATAAAATGATTAATTGTTCAAGTTCCCTTCTACCTAACTTAATTTTAATACTACAAGTGTCGTGAATATTAATGGAAAAACAACCTAACCACTGCATGGATTCGATTGATCCAAATTGTGGACATATATAACATAATTGTCTTTTAGTCTTTAAAGATTTTGGAAATGCCTTTTTGTTATCCAGTTATACCGGAATCAAATGAGTCCCACTATAGTCCAATTGCTGCATTCATACGGCAGCTCCGCGGGCCGTTAGATCATAGGGTTATTTGAATTATGGAATCTAACGGTTGTCCTTAACTTGACAAATATTTAAAAGTTTTACCTACAACTTGATGTCCCGGTAGCTTGCATCCTTTATATGAGATTTCCAACCTTACCCTTTACCATTCACAGTTTCTATTTTCGTTGATATGGTGTAAACGTTTTTTGGGACAGAGCTTATGGGTTACAAAGGTCATGTTGACTCTTGGAATTAGGGCAATGATGTAGTAGCGTATTACAATCGATCTCTATGGTGGAATTAGGGTAATGATGCAGTAGCATACCACAATCGATCTCTATGGTCATGCTTGGAAATCCCCTATCTTTGTGTACGGACTCTTGATTTATCCGATTTGGTTGTTTACAATAGCCGCTTGATATCGTGAGGTTGGTTTTGACGCAGCAGGTGTCTGGTATTTGTACCTAAGTGAGTGGGTTTGTATGGAGCAATCTCTATTTTGCAGTAGGTTGGGGCACTCAAGAGGTAGTCGTGGGTATCAGCCAGTTGCATCGCCTATGTTCTAAATCACTATTTGTCAACGACATAAGGTCATCAAAACGTGTGAAACATTGTGGTAAGAAAATGTTACTCTGTTGATCAGGTGATTGTTTTAACAAGTTCTGTATGCAACTAAATATAAAACATAGCATGATGACAGAATCGTTGATTCATATTAAGAAGGCATCCATGCGAAATCTTTGTCTTCAAAACTTTTACATGTTAATGGTGGTTTTTATTGTTGGTAGTTTCCTTGCAGCTTAGTCAATGTATATGAATATTTGGTGATTCATGGTGTATTTTATAGATAATGTTCTGTTAGTTGTCTGTTAGGGGCGAAAAGTCGTTAATTTATTTTTTAATGGGGAAGGATACAACATCGAATTGCATTTGTATAAACCTCAAATATGGTTTTTATTGTTGGTAGTTTCCTTGTAGCTTAATCAATGTATATGAATGTTTGGTGATTCATGGTGTATTTTATCGATAATGTTCTGTTAGTTGTCTGTTAGGGGCGAAAAGTCGTTAATTTTTTTTTTTTAATGGGGAAGGATACAACATCTAATTGCATTTGTATAAACCTTAAATAAGATCGTGGGGATGGATGAAAATGTTTAATAATAAGCCCCAATTGTGGTTATAGTTATCGAGACACACATATACACACTTGCACACAAACGCAGACATTATTGTTTATGTTTGTAAACAAGCTGACAGCGATATCCATTTGAATGTATGCTTCTAAATGTTTTAAAAGTAGAAGCTTTGATTGTGATTTTCAGCTGTCTTCACTTATTATGGCAATTTTTTATTATGGTTTTAATTGTTTATAAAGTACATTAGTTAACTATGAATAATGTATTTGTTGCAATTTTGATAAAGATGTTTTATCATTACACGGCTGTGGTGGATATGAAATTGCAGCACTATGTCTTCGACAATGGCAATTCCTTTGTGTGGCTTCTAGGCTGCATATCTCTCTTTGAAACATTTGTTTATGCTCGTGTATTTATACAGAAATGGTGTTAGCATGTTTTGCATTATCTGTAATCTTGTGAGCAATGTAAATGTGATACTTCGTCATAACTTGGTTAACAGAGTACAATGGTAAGTTGATATGAATGTTGTATACAAAGATATAAGATCTCCTGCATACTTATAGATCTGAATAGCAGATTCATAAGTTGCTATTTTTGACGCAGTTTGTATGCTTATGCTTGCACATTTGCTTGTATTAATGCAAGTAATTCCAAGATGTACAAGACTTTGGTAGGGTTATGGTAACAGTTGAGCAATGGTTGATGTACATCATTAATATATTGTTTAAGAATTGAGAAGGTAATAAGTTATTTTCATGTAAATGCAGATGGGGAGATGTCGTCTTGCTTTGTCAAAACTTGTAACAGATAACAGTAGGCTGACAGCACAAAGGTCAACTAGGATTTCAGTAGCTACTCCTCATACACAATGTTGTGCAGTTAGGGTATTTACATTTCAGATCCTCCTTCTTAATTCATTGTGTAATAACGTAGCCTTACTGCAATCCAATGGTAATGTAAAATTAAACGATTGTTATTTAATGGCTTTTGGTTACTTGTTAGCAGATGTCGTGTAGTCCAGAATATGATAGGAGCAGGTTTTGCCCTGAAGCGAGCATGGATGATGTGGTAGCCCTTGACATGCGGAACAAGAACTGTAATGAAATCAAAGAAAGCATTGCTGAAGAGGAATCGAGTGATATAAGAAATATTAATACAGTTTGTAGTATGCAGCATTTTGTACGATATGCTTCCACTCTCAGCACTAATCAAACGGAGGCTGTTAGTCGCATTGGTTTAGGCACCATTGTTCATTCAAACTGGGGAAGATTGAGACGGTCGCTATGTCGAAAGCTTGTGCATGATTGGAATATTGTCACATGTATGTTGGCAGTCAATGGTGTTAACTTGCATATCACAGAAGAGAGCTTCACAGAAACGATGGGCATACCCCATAGAGGCTCCGCTATTTGCTTGAGAGGTCCTGAATCAGACATAGCAGAATTAAGGCGTAGGTTATAGTGTACGTCAAGTGGCATACGACTTGCTTCTCTCGCAGGGATAGTGGAAACGTCAACCACTGCTGACGATGACTTCCTAAGATCTTTTTTTCTTTTTGCTATCGGCACGTTACTATGTCCGATGTCAACAACGCATGTTAAGGCTTCTTATTTGCATGTTGTTAAAAAGGTCAAAACCATTGGTTCACTGAATTTGTCTCATTTCTGTTTTATTACCCTATGTGATAGCATATGGAAGTACAAAAGATTCACAACCTCAAACATATATGGGTGCTTGCTATTTCTCCAGGTATATGTGGATAGCTTTTCTGTTTCATTGTATAATTTGGATTTGTAAGCTTCATAATGTAATGTTGATAGTAAATTGTATTCTTTTTCTATTTTGGGTGAAGCTGTTCTATTTGCACCATGCATCAATGCATCTCGCTCTCGTGGACAGATCAATTCCACCGATCATGGCATGGGATGATCACATGATTCGAAGACGTCTACTTGGTTGCGTCAAGAATATCGTCGACAGACGATTATGGTATGACATTTACTTCCCATCTTTTGCTTAAGCAATCAATTTAGTGACTTTAAATTAATGGGTGACACTATGCTTCCGTCGATAGATTTATCATGTATACTTTGTACATGTACATCGTTTCCCCCACATTGCATTCCTTCACTGTGACTTTAAATCAGTTAATGTAACGGTTGCATTTGTATTATACGTCTGAATGTGTATGATGATAATTTTGGACTTGTAGTCTACATGATTGGTGTCTTGAAGAGACATATCAACAATCTGCCTCATGTTTGAATGTAATGATTGAACTCGACGTACAACTTCTTTTAAAGTTGGAAGATTGCAATTCATATACAGTTCGTTATAACTTGGTGTTACGTTTGCTATAGTAAGATAGCAATTTATGCAATTTGTGGTTTGCTTCAACTTTGGAACGCATACCCCTATTGTGCATTGAGATCGACATTGAGTTATTGGCTTCATTTGTTTTCTTGATTTTTTTTTTTTTTGTCTTCTATATGAATCCAATTTGGCTGGTGGTCACGACAAACTTATTGGATTCGTTTTGATAGATTTTTTCCACATACTTTAATGATATTGGTAGAGAAAGTTAGGGTTCTCACTTCATTTCTTCTTCAATCCTGCTGCATATGATTACATGGTGTGTATGCTATGACATGTTCTGTGGCATAGGCATAGCCATCAATAATCTTTCTGTTTCAATGTCATTTTGCAGGATGAGATGCGTTATGCTGTTAAAGGTCATTCCCATGCAAACACTAAACATATGCTGTGTGACCTAGAGGAGACAATCAAATCCATATATTCCACGGTTGCAACAACACTTGAGACTTCAAATGAGGCCCTGCTTAAAATACAAAATGCTGTTACTGTTATAATTAGTGGGATGCAGTAAAGGCATGTTGTTAATTTATTATCTTACCTTATTACCTTACGAATCGGATGTAGTAATGTGAGATTCATGCACAAATGTCTATACATGTTGTGTTGTGTTTGTTGTATTGGAGATATAGAAAAGCAGGGAAGTTTAAATTTTTTTATTTTTGTTATTTTTTCTTTTAATTGTAAATGGTGTCCCAGGCATGTGTACATGTAGTTTTAGCCAAGTTTCTTCGTCTAGTAATGGTGATTAACTTCCATCATCAATGGAATTTTAGTGAAGACCTACATTAATGAGCGCACTTAAACTTATTTTCTGTGACTTTGATTGGAATTACATAGTTGCTATTTTGTAAACACTTATTCCACTGATTTGCTTCTGATGTAAGGTATAATTAGCTGTTGTCGACTCGCTATGCAAAAGAGTGTATTAGTTGTGTTGTCATCAACAGACTTGAAGAGGTTAACTTTTGAAATGTAATGATTATTCCAATGGTAGAACCGGAGGGAGTTTTTGTTTTCTTTAAAAGCCATAAAACGTTAATAAGGGTCAATGCATGCACAATTGATTTTACCTAAGCTGGAGGCTATTCTTGCTGCAATCCTCACTCTGTCTATCCTTCGTGCAAGGCCACAAACCTATCATATGGAGTTACAATTAAAAGTAGTATCGGTGTGTTTGGGATTTCCATTGCACAGAAGCACTGCCTGGATGTAAAAGACTTCATGCAATTCCGAAAACATAAATGGTAGATGACTGAAGCTTATATTTTAAGGTGAATCGAAATTGGGTTTTTATAGTTATGACCTAGTGAATAGAAGTCGTTACTAAGTAAATGAAAGTTGTTACGCAAGTGGTAAATAAGCCTATCTACACTCCACAAGTTCTATAAATATTTCGACCTTCTTTCTGGTCACTTTTTAATCAACAACATTTATAATACCCACTTCTGCAAAACTTTGCATTCTAAACCTCCATCAAAATGAGAATATATCATTCCCCAACATTTGTCAGTGCTTAGAAGTAATTTGTGGTAGCTGCCTGTTAGCAGTTGATTTGTACAAAAACTGAGAGAAGGGCAAAAGTAATTGAACAACCACTGCGAATTCTTCGCAATGACATCTAATATAACGAACCAGACAGGCCATTATGAAAGTCTGTGTCTTCTATACCAACTAAAGAAAATGTGCACGGCCCTATATTAGTCCAAAAACCTATTGGTAATAGTTGTCTTGCTCCTCTATCTGTGACACAGGAAGCACATAGTTAGCAGTGATCCTGGCGATGCAATTTTGGCAGAGACGATGAACACAAAAACATTCTAAAATTATGGGTACTAACTCATAACATTTACAGCTTTCAGCAAGACATCTTAGAATGGATGTAATTCATTTGTTTCAGCTTATTATAATTACATGCTAACGCACTAATAATTGTTCTCTCTATACTATATTTCACCAACATTTCTAATGCTTGTATATATACCCTGCGAAAGACCACTACTACTCCGGCCAAAGTCAATGTCATAAGTTGTACAAATCATTTCCCATTCCTAACTATTTCAATTTACTTTAAACTAGGACTGCAACGACATGTTTCGACGACACTCCTTCCCTTAACATAATTTTTAGGTTTTAAAATACTATAACTCATGCAGAAACCATACTCCTTTCCCTTTAGTTTAAACAATGACATGCTTTGTATATAAAATAACTCACATATTATGCAAAGTGCACCATCTGATGATGTCCTAGTTTTGTAATTCTTCAATGGCCTACAGAAATTCTCAAATCTGTATACTGCCCTTACCCACATTCCAGGGTGTGTTATAGTCCGTAGCTTGGCCAACCCAATGACCATCCCTTTTATAACCATGATCAGCCATCACATAAAAATCTTTAACTTCGCCCATATTGGGCTACAATCCTGTGAAGTCAACAAAATAACTTCGATCTCCTTTGTCATGCATCCAGATCTGGTGAACAATATTTTCATACCCTATGTCATCTTCCCCATCATGTTGTTCATATTGTTCTACTTTGCCCCCTTTCGTCCTTCTGTCCGAAATAACTCTTGTTTTACATGTAGTCTTTGTATGGCTGACAGGCCCACATCTCCCACATCGTCGAGGCCTTTTTTTCTTGAAAACTTGACCTGGTTCCCACGTGCCAGTATTTTTTATAACAAGCGGTCCTCGACCTTCTCCGTAACCCTTCTTTCTCTTTCCCTGGATACTTCCGCTTTCCCTTCCACATCCATCAGCTGTTTTGCCCTTATGGTTATATTATGTATACATGCCACTGCTTCTTTGTAACCTTCATCGATCCGTGCTGTAAATTCCCACATTTTTTTACTACTAACTGCCAATGCTCCTACCATCGCCATTTTTGTTTCCATCCATGACTTATTATTGTTTCTACCTAGCCAAATCCAATTTAACTTTACCGTCTTCGTCCACCTTGCCAAAATCATGCACGGTGGAATCGCTTCCATGTGTTTTGCCTTCATTACACAAAATATATGTCTACATGGGATGCCTGTGCTCTCCATTAATTTGCAGGAGCATTCCATTAGGTTGTTGATATGGTGTTACACAACAGTCCACCTCTTACTACGGTCTTGAAATTTGATGATCTTATACATCATCCCGCTAACATATGCAGCTCTATCATTCAAAATTATATTACCTTCCCACTTATCTCTACCTGTACTAGGGAGAAAGTATTTCTCGTGTACACTTTTCTAGGTTGCTCCTCAAATTTTGTAGATGAGTCACCAAGATTGGGTCACAATATTGACTGTTGAAATCATCTTCTGCCTCTGTATTTCACATCCTATCCACCACCCTCTCCAATTGCTTATACACCTCTAAGAATGATAACTTGACCTTGAGGTATCGGTTGATGAAAGCATTTGTGCTCTCACACCTTTGCGTACTACGTTGACCAGCAAAAAAATGTCCCTTCATAAATGCCTCAGCCCATAACTTCCTCTACTGGTTTAATTTATTTGTCCATATTTTGCCTTCCAGACCTCGCTTCTCTATCAATCTTTTCCATTTTAGTTCAAATTCATCAACTGTAATGTTTGCAACCATAAGTTTAGCCAGCTTGCCCTTGAATATGACATCATCGATGTTTTTCTGTGCATTCCTCCCCAAATGCCAACAACAAAGTCGGTGCATTGCCTTAGGCATTACAAATTCAATTGCCCTCTTCATTGACTTGTCCCTATCAGTAATTACCCCTTTTGGTTGTTTGTTACTCATTGCCTTCAAGAATTGGGTTAGCAGCCATGTGTATGATTCTGTTGTCTCGTCTGAGAGCATGCCAACACCGAAAATAGTCGTCTTCCTATGGTGGTTTACTCCAATGAGCAGTACTAGGGGACGGTTGTATTTATTTGTTTTTACGTAGCATCAAACCCTATCATATCACCGAACACTCGATAATCCCTCTGAGCTCCACTGTCACTCCAGAACAAGTCTTTCATTACATTTTCTGCATCAACTCTATACTCAAAGAATAAACCTGGAACAACATCCTTTTTGACGTGGACATAATTAAGCAAGCTTTGAGCCTCGCCATCTCCAGCAGCTACCTGCCTTTCTTTATCCATCTTATTCTGTAGATATTTTCTTGTGAACCCGACATTCTCATACCAATTAGCCATTGCCACCATGTAATCCATTGCTTTTGAAGTGTTAACCCCAACGTTCCTTAACCCATTCGCTAATGCATAATCCCCTTTATCAACCTTGCGATGAGATCTTAGAAAATGCACATCATACAAAGAAGCCATAATGTGAGAATGACTATCATTAAACTTTTTCACCTCCCAAACCCCTGTGACCTTCTTAAAATTCACTTTGAATGTCGCCTTGCAGCCTACCCTAGTCAAGCCTCTAGGTCATCACTCTCGTTTGCCCTGTTCTAACCACTTATCACTCCTGTACCCTTTATTAGCACATACCTATTGCCTAATAGTGTAGTTGCCTTCCTTGTCTTTGCGCATGACATCCTTCCTAACACTAAATCCCCTCTTCAATGCATGCTTCGTATAAAACATCTCTTCCTCCTCTAACGTCTTAAACTGTGTCGGACGGACTTCCCTCTCACCATTCGATTGTTCAAGTCCATCGCTTGTAGCGTCGAAGCTGCCTTGCACTTGTTTATCACAAAACAAAGCATCCTTGTCCTTTAACTCGGAATGACCCTTCGCCTGTTTCCCCAACCCTCCAACTATCATCGAACCAATAGTTGTTAACTTGCGCTCCCATGTCTGTCTCCCCTTTATTCATACAGGAACCGTAGATTGGCCCCAGGCACTCGTCTACCCTCATCAACTCTGACTTAATTGAGGCGGTCCCAGGTTTGGTTTCCATTGTTGTGCTCGTGTGTTTCCTTCCTACCTCTAATTACTACCATCAAGCCATTTCATTGCAGGCAATTTTGTAGAGGGCAAATATTTTTTCAGATTCCTGTATGCTTGTTCTCTCTACCTGCATAATGGTTAATGAAATTGATGCACACGCTTGAATAACTTACTATCCCTCCAATTAAGCTTCTGCACGGGCTTCACTTACTGAGTGCACACGAAATATCTATTATCCTCCTCTGATGACTTCTTCATATCAATTGGTGGATTGAGTCCCACTATAGTCCAGCTGCTGCATTTGCCATGTCTCCACAACAGATGGTAGTGGACATATGGTCTTCAATTTGGAGCGCAATTTTTTCCCAAAAATAGGCAGTCGGTTTCGTTGTTAGCCTTTCCCGCTAACACGAAAGTTTCAATTTCCCCTCCATTTTTGCCCGCCACCCATTCAATGACTGTTCCTATTTCCTACTTTAAGTTCTTTTTTTGATCTGCCCTAACATTTTGTTGGATTCCACCATTTCTTTTTTTGTAACAGTTACTCTCCGCCAATGACACAATCCATATCCCCTATTTATTGCTATATTCGAAATTTGGTTATATATCCCAAAATACTACCTCATTATTTACATCTATATACTTAATGTTCGTGTAATATACGGTCTTACTCTACAACCATACCTACATTTTAGTAATGTCCAATTACTTGGTTATATATAATCATTTAACAGACCATATAAACTCTTGCAATTTAAATTGTCAAATTAAAATACAAAAATGGTTATATAATCATTTAACAGACCGTATAAAATGACGATATTACTTCACATGTGGTACATAGTTCAACTCCTGCAATTTAAATTGTCAAGTTAAAATACTAAAATGGTTATATAATCATTTAACAGACCATATAAACTGACGATATTACTTCACATGTAGTACATAGTTCAACTCCTGCAATTTAAAATGTCAAGTTAAAATGCAAAATTGTCCATATAATCATTTTATAGTACCACTCATATAATTAATACAAAATACTATGTAATTACAACTTCGCCATTACATGTGAAGTAATTCAAAATTTTATTCAAACCAATAGCATTTGCCCTTTAAAAAGTGGAGCATGTATGCTACAATAAATCAACTATTTAAAGAACAAGCCAACTACCGTTTTGTAGCCAACTGCTTCACTTTTGTCATTCACATACTTTGCTGACACAAACTAGCATAACATTGGATAGAAAAATATATTAAAAAAAGGCGAAGAACAAAGAAACCTAGATGGGATCTTATATGAAGTTTGAGGATATAAAAATTGTTTCTAGGTTGGGTTAGGTAGGGGTTTGTTTAAGAGTAAATTTTGAGAATATTAATGAGAACAATTAATAAATAATAAAATTGTAAATTGAAATTTCTGTCTAAGTTGGAGACGCTAATTGAGGTGTCTACCATGTCAAATTTATTTATTTATTTATTTCAACCCATTGAATAACATTTCATGTTAACATGTATTTTACTTAATTACCTCAGTCTGTTAAATCAAAAAGAAACGAAAATCGTTAGATAGAGTTGAGTCCTACAAAATTATTAATTCAATGTATTGCATTGATATAAACCCATAAAAGGCTTTCTACCTCATATTAGGGCAAAGTTGAGGGAAGGTTAATGATATTATCTCAATACCCCAGTTAATGTTAACATTTAATTTACTTACTAAACGGCGTCTGTTAAATCAAAAGGAAACGAAAATTGTTACTTGGAGTTCAGTGATACAAAATTGTTATGGTTCGATATCGCGTTGATATAAACCCATAAGAGGCTTACCGCGTGATATTAGCGCCAAGTTTAGGAGAGATTAATGATATTATTCATCACATTTATCTATAGCTATGCAAAGCTGTGATATAAATCAATGAAAATGTTTTGGGTGCATTAAATTTGGGCCTTGTTTCATCTTCAGGATGGTGGTGGTATAGTTGTCGAAGTGGTGGGTTAATTTCACATACGGAGTTCCACTTACCTTAAACAAAATATTTCACAGTTTTTTCCTTTCGTACGACTAAGTCAATTTTCAATTTCAATTTCCATTTTTTTCACTGGTACCCCTTTCGTTACCCATTGACAAAGTCCATTACATTACTGGCTCGTTAGATTATCGAAGTTGTAATGTTATCAGCACATTACTTTAACCATGGGACATATTATGCGGGCAGTGTCTCTTTTCATGCACTGAAATTGGTCACGTGATAGTTTTATTGTGATATTGCGAACGTGTAAATTTGATTGGTTCCTTTGCTGAACATTGAAACAGACAAGTATGCCATCCACCTGTGAATCATATCACGAATTAATACATGATATTTGCTATTCATAACTCTACTTTCAGCACGCCATTAATATTGCATGATATCCACACTGTTGAATATATATACTTTTCTTTACTAGCATTACTGGACACGTCTTCACATGTAAATAATCATTAAAACATCTCGTCTTACACATCAGCCATTACAGATATTCATCCGTCTTGCATTTCATTTGCCTCCATCTCTGCATCATAACTTTCTATTCTTCCCATCATCTATTTTAATATTGGATGACTTACGTCACAAATTCCTTCAAGGGCAACACCATTTATACAATGTTATACTACCACTTTTACGTTTTTTATGCACCGGTATTAGTATCTACACTCAGTAAAAAGTTGGATAGTTTACACAATACTGTATCAATACATGCAAGCAAGAGAAGGATATTTCTTCGAGCGTTAAAGTTATAGTACCATCAGCTCCATCACCGTATTCATGCGCCTCCAAGATATGGGTGTGCTAACCAAATTTACACTACCGACATTTAAAGCTCCATCTACTCACCAATTATTTGTCACATCTACTCTTAAAGGATTAGAAGCAATTCATTTAACATAGCTTTGCTGCAATGTCCCATGTATTAAAGTCAATTACAATATTTTTTCGTCTGCGCCTCGCTTATGAAATAGTTTTCGGTTCTTCGTATTTCCTTTAGTAAATTTGCACAAATTATAATATGACAGATTTATGATTCACCATAATTATGAACCTCACTTTTGCATCGTAGAGCTTCACAATAATTTAATATAGCATCCAGCACGTTTATAGCAATAATGGCTTAGCTCCCACTTTCTTGCCAAAAAATGGCAACAAATGCGTGAATTTCAATTAACTCCACTTTCATGCACCATAATATCTAAACCACACTTCCCATTCATAACAAACCAAATGCAATTCAGTTTCACTATCTTATTCGGCCACCAACCTCAAAATAACGAAAACAAAAAAATGAACACAACGTCGACCTATCAATTATAACTTTTATAAAAAAAACACACGTAAAACCAAATATTTCACCACATACCACTTACGTACATAATAAACATTTTTTAACAATACTACACAAATACCATACCGCTTTAAATGTCATGTGCACCGTATATGTCCATCCTAAAAAGATCAAAATTTAAGATTAGGTTGACCATTAAATCAGACTGACTTACATATTTTTATCTGTTTCTGATTTAAATCAGTCTTATATCGCTCATCCTTCTCAAATTTTATACTATATTTGCATATATTTTTATCTATTTCTAATTTCTCCATATATGTAACTCTCATCTACCCTGCAGCTCTTTACCTGATTACGATCAAAAACAGATAAAAGCATGTCATTTGTTAGAGTTTAGCCAAAGACCTCATATAAGTTAACTCGAAACAATACATAGACTTGTCATTATTTTTGGGCGATATGGAATAAACTCATGTGAAACGAAATATTTGAATATGAAGCAATTGGTCCTACCACTTAACTACTGACTAACCTTTTGTACACAACAGGATGACATGTTCGTGTCAGCCACATAAGATAACGTTATGCAATAGACGAGTAATTTTATCTTCCTACTATTTCAGTATATTTGAGGGGACCGCCTGTAACCATCGACGGACACGGCTATAAGTTGCCTAGTGGACCGGCGCCTTGCATCACAGGCTTTTGTTACCCTTAATCAAGCATCCGCATTCACATGCTTTATACGCCCCATAAGTTTATCGTATCAAGAACTCTTGCGTTCAAGCGTTTAATCTTCCCCCTGACTTCGCTTCGAAAATCATATTTTTTGTGCCATCATATAGGCTCAATTGGCAGCTATGTAATATCTGTCCAAGCGGCAGCCTTATATTTCAGAAGGAGGAAGTCTCCTCGTAACTCGACCACGAGTACAGCCATGAGGTTAATGATGTAATTGTACATTGGAAACAACTTTTTTTATTTTCGCATTGTGATGGGTCAGGCCACCAAATACATACATAATCTACAGTAAGTCTTTGTGCCGTCTACGTGGCTTAACAATATTACACCACATACACCCTGATATAAGAAATGACAACACGTTCTA
>SNVD02016154.1:0-128107 GCA_013180625.2 Boswellia sacra | reverse complement strand
CACACTTAGACTGAGAGAGTTTGCCTACCGAAGGGAATGCAAGCCGAAGCCTTTGGACTGCTTCAATCGTCCTCTTCCTTCCTGTGTACATGACCATCACAGCTTTTGGAGAAGAGATCCCAGCAGATTGCAGAACTGCTGGACGTGATCCATCCCCATAGAGAATAGGAAAACCAAGTTTTCTAGATGCCTATAAATGCAATGGTGAAAAAAGTTAGTGTTATCCAATAGAATAATCCTTTTTCACGCATGGAACAAAATCGTTTGCTGAAATTGGGAAGGTATTATGTGATAAAAAGTACTAGAGAACAGATGTTTGAGCTAAATGTAGTCATGTTCTCCCTTCCTGTGCAAAGCCAGCACCATCCCACTCTTCTCGTTCCTCCTTTCTAGCAGGATCTTTTGCTAAGTATTTAATTTAGAAATTATAAACAAAAAGGTTGTAACAGCAGAAAGATTTATGGGTAGTCTGACATCTCTGGGCATCACCATAACTTTTAAGGGTTGATTTACAAAACTCAGAAAAAAGGCACTGCATTCTGCCAATTCATCTTTTTATTATTATTTTTTTTTTTTTATAAGCATAAATCCCTCAAGCCCCAAGCTCTCTTACATGTTCATTGAGTTAAACAATATGCCATTACAAAAAAAAAAGGAGTCCACGAAGTTAGAAGCCTTCTTGTTTTTAGATTAGAGGCAACAATTTCTTTAAAATATAACAAATGAAACCTAAGGCTTTTTTTTGTTCTCATTGTCAGAAAACATTTACTAAAAAGGCACATTTACCAATGCATTTTAAATCTATATCAACCATATATCATATTCAAATTCAAAAAATTTAAATCCAACCATATATTCTTACTAAATTTTAAAAACAAAAACTCAAAATTAAAAACAAACACACCCTAATTTTTTCTATCGTAGGATTACAACTCTTCCTGACCTTGACTACAGAAGGATTCAGATCAAATGCTACGTAAGGCGTCCCCACAGCATCACCATCTAATCCAGAAGCCAATGGAGTGGACAAAAAATTGGCGAGGACCTGCACGTAGGAAATTAGAACACAGGGCAATTATCTGCAGCTCCACAAAAATGATTATTATAAGTAACATTCTAATTGATGTACCTGACCCATTTGTCCAAATCCAAGGATAACAACAGGTTCACTACCCTCAAAGCTAACCATCTCCACAGTTTTCTGTGAAAATTTTTATATGTCAATTTATGCTCAACATAAAATTTATTGGCAGGCATAATTCAAAAAAGATACATGTGTGAGTGTGTGTGTTTGGGCATGCTTGCGTGTCTATATATATATATATGAAACTGGAAAACTATATCAATGGAAATTAATAGGTTTGGCGCATGAGTGGGTCAGAGATCCACATAGAAATCTAAAAAAGTCAATGGGTAACAAAAATTGTAAATACTGGACAAACCAATGACCTAGCCCAATCCTAAATTTCCGACAACGATTCAATAATTTTGCAAGTAGTTTCTTCCAACATCCACTAAAATGCTTTAGTTAAAAAATCACAGAAGCCAACAATCTAGAATCTGAAAAATTAAACCAGTAGGAGACACATGCTATAAAAGTCATCTCACAAACTTGATATAAACATTGCCTCTAGTCATTTACTGATTTAAACTCCAAATTCAAAATCTTGGTATAGGATCATACATCTCCACCATCAAACTTGTCATTAATTAAATCTGCAGCCCATCTTCCAACTTCATTAAGGAATGGAGTCAATGCCATAGACAAGACAACAACAATTATGAGCAGCTTGTTAAGTTCAAGTGGAAGCACTCCCAGCCTGCTTGCAGAAAAGACATAAAACTTTATCAGCAAAAACAAACCCAGATGCTTGATTACTTAATAGCTGCGCATTAATGTAACTCATTACTGACCCATTGGCTAGAGAAAAGACTACAAATGCAAACTCGCCTCCCTGGGATAGAAGGAATCCTATTCTCACACTTTCTTGCAAAGTGAGGCCAACACGGGGACCTATTGCTGTGATAATCAGTGTCTTGATGACGATTAAACCAGCCAAGAGTGAAAGTACATTTGGCCATTCTCGGAATAGAAGCTGCAGATGATACAAATGAAAATATAAAACAAAATACAGAACAGAATCATAAGTGAATATGCTACTTTAAAAGTGGTCATACATTTATCTATTAGTCATATCAAAACCCAAAGGAAAAGTCTCATGTTCCTTTGTAACATAGATCCAGGGAACAATACCAACATAATTCGGCATGATGCGCATCTTCTTTTTCCCCCCTTTTTGGGATGATGAAATAACTAAGAATCAAAGTATTTGAAAGAATTATAGTACCTCCATATCAACGGAGGTCCCTGTAGTCACAAAAAATAACCCGAGAAGCAAGCCTCTAAATGGCCTTATATCAGCTTCGATCTGTGTCCGGAAATTGGTTTCGGCTAAGAGAGCCCCAGCTAAAAAGGCTCCAAGCTGCAACATTAAAACAAGTCCAGTTACAGCATGAACTTAAAACTATCAGCGAAAATCATTTTCTATCATTTATGAGAGTTGCAACCGTATCACTAAATCCCAGCTTCTGGGTAAGCAGTGAAGTCCCTGCAACAGTTAGAAGGCAAAGAGCAACAAAAGCTTCTGTGCTCCTAGCTTCTGCAACAACCTAAATTAGACAAGGTTTGGTTAGTGTCAACAATAAATAAAAATCTCAAATAGAATTTCATCAGGGAAAAAGAAAAAAAATTGAACACCTCAAAAACACGTCTAAGAAGATATTTTCCTCCCAAAGAAAGCAGTCCTAGTCCAGCTAAAGCTTTTAAACTCTCTTGAGCAAGCATTGGCCAAATACTTTCCTCAACTAGATTCTGCAAAAATATTAAAAAAACACAGTCAATGAAAAGGGTAGTAAAACAATTCCGCCATAAATCAGTTCCCCAATATGTGCTTATTCCAGGTAACTTGTCTTGCACCCTCCAGTACCTAAAAGCCTATTCCCAGCTCAATGTATACTAAAAAGCATCTCAAATGAAAAACAATTCAACAGATGAAAGTAAGATAAATGTGACAGTATTATTTGATTATAACACATACCTGGAATAATGAACTTGGGAGAATTACAGAAACCTCACATTTTCTGATATTCGGAGAAATTAAAAAAAAAAAAAAAAAAAAGCTCGGAAAAATAACACAGACATCCTCTTGTACCACTAGAATCAATTGAGAAATTATTAAAATATCCTTAAATCATCTTATCACTATCATCTTCCCTTACTGCAAATTTAAATCCTAGTGCAGTATTAAATCTACATCATTCGGTGGCAGTCTACAAGAATAAAAAGAGGTTCGTGTTATTTTTAACAAACTTTTCATCTATCTGTTATTACCACAAACCTCACGGGAGCTTTTATAAATTACCCTCACAAAAACTTCTATATGAACTTTATTATCAATGCTTTAGAGATAAATATAGGACATGGAAGAAGAATGGAGTTTTATTTGAAAAATGAAAATCATTACTAGCTTTGTCTCGGTATGCGACAGTTTAATCATGATCTAGAATTAAAGTACTGGCTTTGTCTCAGTGTGCTACAATTTAATCATGCTCTAGAAGACTAACGAGATTCATAAACCCTACAAAATTTCTACTCCAGAAGACTACAACGTAACCCTACAAAATTTACTTTTGTTAATTGCATATAATTTACAACAAAGAAACTTTTCAATTTTCTATTGAATTAAGAATCAGTCCAATCTTAAATTACCAACAATGAAACAGAAGATTATGTTAAAAGAAGAGCATTTGAATTTTATCATGCAGTACTACAAAATTTTTTTCTTTTTATAGAAACATAATTTATGTTCATCTAAGTATTCCAGGAAAACAATCAAATAAAAGTAGTGTCAATAAACTCATTTTTGGTATTAGATGGTAGAGTGAATTTCTCTATACCAAATTAAAAAGATGCTAAAATCATAAAAGCATGTAGATTTTGGGTGGGAATTCTTTCAAATACCTGGCCCTCTAAGACTGGAAGTATGACTAACAGAGGTACAACTGCTATGTCCTGCACATACCAATCAGTGGGGATCCGAAAGAGTCATTTACACATATCTTTGATGTCTACTTTGCATAATGACACTAATAAGTCCATAAGGAAAAATAATGGGATAACATAATAGCATTATGAATGTATATTAACTAGACAATAAAAAAGCAATGAAGCATGAGTATTCAATAGAACCTGTAATAGAAGTATTCCCAAAGTTGCTGACCCAAATTTTGTTGGGAGCTCACCCTTCTCTGCAAGAAGCTATATATTATGCTTGATAAGCTCTACAATGCTCAATCCAGTACAATTAGCACATATCTCAGACACAATATATAGCAAATATATTGGTATTTATAATCAAATCAAGAACAAGAGAATAGCAATTTTCTCTGTTCCCATCTATTGTTAGTATATTGTTAGGAAGAGCATTTACAGGCCCTAGAAACACAATTTGAAGATGAAAAGGAAAGTAGGGGGAAGGGAGAATATATTTCACTAGAACCACATATGATACCAGCCAGGAAGTTTGGATGCATGACCGCTGATCAGGTAGTACATAGACAAACATTTGAAAGTACCTTTACCAAAGAGACTGCAAAGTATCCTGTTTTCTCTCATCAGTTCATGTTCTCTTGCTTTAATTGATTGTAAAAACACAAAATATAACCAATTTTCCTAGTCATTCCTCACCTAGAATTGCAAAACCAAAACCCTCTTCCTAACATAAGCTTCAACCTAACCATACTGATACAATTTATTGCTTATCTGTCCATCTTGTCAACTGAAATATATCAGAAAACCTAAACAAAGCACAATCCTATGGTAATACCAGCAAATGGAAGAAGAGACATCCTTTTGATTGGAAAAAAGTAAATAATAATAGAAATGCTTATGTTTATAAAAAGGAAAAAACCTGCAGAACAAAAGCTGAAGATGACAAAGACAAAGCAGCACCAATCACTGCGGCTTCATCAATGCTTCTGATGTTGACCTGAGAAAGAATTATCAGAATTCATGCAAACGAAGCGAGATAAATGTCATTAAAACATTTTCAATACACCACTGCAGTTGGAAACACTGAATTGGAACATATATATATATATATATGTTTATTTGGAGAAGAATCAGTTAAGCAGTCAAAGTTCTATATGCAATGAAATTTTAAAACAAAACATTTAGCACATGATTATAATGATATACTTTAAATTTGGGGCACCAAATAGTCAACTTATAGAATAGGTGTTTAACTTCCTATGTTATATTTGAGATAAACCATGGATGAACTTTCTAGTTTCATCTTTAAAAAATCAGTCACTCATACTATGCGTTCCTTTTATTACAGCACATGCCACTACATCCAGTTGGAACTAGGCACACCAAGCTCAATAGCCTTGCAGAAACTACCAACTGCAAGATGCACAGATAATAAATCAAGATATGATTAAATAAATAAACACTGCCTCCTTGTGGTTTGGTTTGTTTCTAATGTGTGGTTTAGTTTATGATACGTATCCCTAACTGATTAAAAAAGATAATACAGAATTAAAAAAATATTGCAAGAAGCTTGAAAACGAATACCCATGCCTTTAGGATTCAACACTTGCACCTAGCCAGAGACATTTTTGTGATTCAGATGAATATTTGATTCTTTAAAACTCTATATAACATTATTTAAGCATTGTTTTGCATTTTCTCAAACTACAATGCTGATATTTGAAACAAAAAAGCCGTACAGTGAAAAAAATGAAAATGACTCAAACCACAGTATCACATCTATCAAGATAACATTGCGTCAGAAAAATATACAAGTTAAAAGAAGTAGGCACACATTGTAACCAGATGAATTCCATTTAGTCAATGTCTCAAAATAACTCCCTAGATAAATCATTTGCATTGAGATCCAAGTCCAAAATAAAGCTGAAGAAAGATAATAGTAATATACGATGACAAGTAATAAAGATAAAAGAAGTCCACAGAACAGAATTCTCACCAAATCAGGCCTCGAGTGGAAAAGAAATTCCAAAATTCTAGTTCCCAGAGCACCATTAGGTGGAAGTTCAAATGCTGTGAAAGCAAGTGTGGATAACAAAACCTTCCAAACAAAATGAAAACATAGATGAGCAAAAGTTATAAGTTCAAAGATTTGCATGGTATCCAACAACAATTTGGAATTTCTCAATTCTTTAATAACTCATAAAATATTTACAGAAAGCAAACACAAGCAAGATTGGAGGTCGGTGCCCAATTAAACAAGCCATAATAGATCTTAATAGTTTAGTGGCTACCAATAGCTAGCAAAATTTAAAAGGATAACCCAAAATACTTAAACCGACAAGTAAGCACCAAGACTGGTGATGCAATCCAGCACCATTAATGAAAACTTAAAATGTAGATGATCTCCCGAGCATAAATATTTTTGTAAAATTACAAAGTGTTAAAGAGAATAAATAATCATTTATTAGTTAATTATTCATATCCTCAATTTTAAAAGGAACCAAATTCTAATAGTCTTATTTGTAGATATGAAAGGG
This sequence comes from Boswellia sacra, assembly GCA_013180625.2. Lineage (NCBI taxonomy): Eukaryota > Viridiplantae > Streptophyta > Magnoliopsida > Sapindales > Burseraceae > Boswellia > Boswellia sacra. The sequence continues at coordinate 121,519 of SNVD02016154.1, read as the reverse complement.
CTTTGATGTTTATCAACTCCAAACCAATAATCATAAAATGGGGCCTTGTCCAAACTGGAGAGAAAAGACCATGTGTTGTCCTCTCCTCTCCTCTTTCCAGAATGATCTAAAGCCTGACTAGAAAGTTAATACCTCAATTTGCCTTCCAATCATAATACAAGAATTTTTTCCAATGACTAAGGCGACTAACTACCCGAAGCTCAACTTCATAACTCTGATCATGAACCCTTAACTATTCTTGTCCAATAAATTCCTCAGCTGCCAACCTGGAATCTAAGGTTAAATTTACCTATTAAAGAAAAAAGGGGCAACCAACTGCAGGCTAAACTTCAAATAAGAATACACTAATTCACGAAAATTTATCCAAGTTGTAGAGCAGAATTTAACAATTGAATAACAGTAATCAGTACTTAGTAAGTTATCATCCAAGCCATTGAGGTTTCATTTTTAAGATCATGCCAAATAACTAAAAAGGTGTTATATAAAGTGATTTGCAAGCCAAAAAACCCCAAATGATAATTGGATCATAGTTTCTATTAAAATTATACCTGAGGTAATCCAATGCCAAAGGCAAACTTTGCAAGAGCCTTTAGACGTGCAAGTGAAAGCTCCAAACCCATCTCAAACAACTGAAAGGAACATTTGTTAGTCCAAAAATGATTATTTAATGTCTTCACATGGTATGATTGGCCTAGTTAAAGTATATTCATATTCTAAATATAAAGTGCATGATCTAAGAAATAATGCTAATAATAATAATGTTGTGCTCATCAGAGCGATGATAGCTCCCAACTGATAAAAACCAACACAAGTGGAACCTAAAGCAATTAAATTAGCGTGCTCACCAAGAAAAGGATCCCCCATTCAGATAGAACTTTAACATCTGTAAGATTTCTAATGATGCCAAGTTGATTGAGTACAATTCCAGCAAAAAAGAAACCAAGTATCTGAAAAATTCGAAACAAGATCTAAGATTTTTATACCATCTTACATAAAACTACTAGACAAATATGCATCCACAAGAACATTGTAGCATTACTAAGCACACCTCTATCGAAAAACAATGACCCCAGTATTTTAGAGAAAAAGAGAAAGATCAAAAGGACAAAGAGGGAGAAGAAGGAACACTGAAAACATTAGTAAAAAAATCAAATATTATCCTTACAGGGCTAGCTCTTGCAATCTTGAATGCAGGAACAACAATGACAGTTACAGCTAAGAATGTCAGAGTATCCAATCCTAAATCATTAATGACATCAATGGCACTGGCAACTTCAAGTGATGCATACATCTGGAACTGTTTCCTGCGAACAGGTCTCCAATTGGAGAAATAGAAACTTTTCTGACTAGAAATTGAGGAAGTTAACAATGGCCTTCCCTCAAAAATATTTCTGAAGGCATATGAGTGATGACTTCTCCTACAATTTACTGCATGAACTTGCTGCTTGAATGAATATGGCAGACAACAATAATGTACACAAAAGTGTGAGATATCATTGGAGAATGCGGCAATTGAGCTGCTACGTTTGTAGATATCATAGACCTGCATTGTAACAAGTAAATGAATAATCAGTACGGAGAGCACTATCTCACCTCCTGGCATGTGAAACATCAAGAACAGATCTTACAATGCATAAATCATGAAATAGGAATGTCAATGAGAATCTTCCATGATCAATTGATCTAATGAAAAAATTAATCCAATTATATGCATCCTATGCCAAGAGAAGTGACAGCTGTAATGCTCCAATAACCCAATTGATACAAACCTCTTCCAGAGAAAGTATAGGGTACATGCTCATGCCAAGTAAAGAGAAAAAAACTTGACATCATTCTTATAAATAAATAACTAACTATAAACCTCAAACAAATGTAATATTTCTAGTTTTCTATTAAACGAAAAAATCTGCAACCTATTCCAGTCTTTATAAAAATTTGGCTAAATACAGAGTTTGAGGTACAAAATTTACAAATTTGACAAATCTTCATAAAGTGGGCAATAGATTACCGTTTCACATACATATACATAATACATGGATATAAATATAAAAATTTTTACTCATTATAATTATGCGTGAACAAGATACCTGACTTCCAGTTGAGCTGAATTAGAAGCAAAACAAACTTTTTACTTTTATTACTCCAATTTCATTTTTTTCAAGTAAACATTACACAGGCTCAGCCACTCCCAACCCGAGAACCCATCATTAGTCAAATGTACAGTTTCAACTACCGACAGCAAGAAGAGTCAACCAAGATGAATTACAGAGTAAAACAACAAACCATAGCAAGTTTAAGTAAACTAAGAAGAAGAAGAAGAAGAAGAAAGAGGTTACCTTAGGCCCATGACAAGAAGCTAAAGTTTCCAACATACTGTAACGACTTCAAGCTTCAAGATTGAGAAAACAAAACAAGTGGGCAGAGGCTAAAATACATTTGATTAATAATTTTAATGCTTAAATGATAAACTAATCACCAGAAGATATATTTGAAGATTCGCAAGTGGGATTTTTTATTATATTTTTTTTATTATTATTCAAAGGGGTTTAAAAGGAAGAGGACGAGAAGCGACCACACGTTCAAGTCCGGTGAATTTGGAGCCTTTTTGACAGGGAAAGCAAACGCCTGGGCTCTCCAATGTTTTACCGGGATTTTGATTTTGCTATTTCTTTCAAATATATATCCAAATCCAAGCTAACGTATCATACACGTGGCGAGTTTTGATTGCGACTATGTGATTATCCCAAAGGAAATATGTGGTAACTAATAGGAAAACATATACCACCTCAGAACAAAAAATATAAATTGGAAACCAACCTGCGCGAGGTTTAGACAACAATCAATCTCCCCCAAAAACTTTCAAAATTGAAAACAATATCCTTCAAGTTTTTCAATTAAGGGGAAAGCTTCTATTTTTGAGACTCAATGAATTAGTCCTAACGTATTAAGTATTTTATTTTGTTTTTTAAAATTAAAGCACAAATAATAAAATGGATATTAATTCTTCGATTAAATTGACATGTCAATTTATAACCAGGTTGAGAGTATTATAAAGGTTTGCCACGGAGTTCAGAAACACTTTTTGTCAAGAAAGAGATTTAACTCGATGTTATTTTTTCCAGAATTACTAACATCAGACAGTATCAAAATCACACTCATTAAGCACATTGTTTTTGCAAGTCTTTTTCCAATGACGCACACAAGAATTTGGCTCAGGATCACGAAGCCTCAGCAGCAGGTTGGGTCACTCCAAACTTAACTAATTTCTTGGTTAGAGCCTCAGGTGGGCAAACTTGATACTTGACATTGCCTGAAGGTGTAAGGTAAACTTCAGCGAGTTCAAGCTTCTCGGAAGTGAGACTGGTGCTGTCCATGGTTTTGCTGAGCACCTTCAGAGCCAGCTGGACCGCTTCTTCCCTTGTGATATCATCCTTGTAATCCTGTTTAAGGATTGATTGTGCAGCCTGGTTATTTGCACCTATTGCTGCAGCTTTCCAGCCACCATAGTTTCCACTTGGGTCGCTCATGTAAAGTTGGAAACCATAATTCTTGTCCCATCCAGCAAAAAGGAAGGAAACACCGAAGGGGCGGAGACCCCCAAATTGTGTGTAACCTTGCTTTGTATCACACAGGGATTGCACTAGCTGCTCAACAGGCATCGGTTCTTGGTATGCATATGTATAGCGTTGGGCTTGGACCCTTGCAGTGTTAATCAGGATGTTGGCATCCGACATTATTCCAGCCACAGCACAAGCAACATGATCATCAATCTTGTACATTTTCTCAGTGGAAGTTGAGGTTTGCAGAAGTTTGGAAGTAACCTTCTTTTCACCAACCAAGACAACCCCATCTTTCGATAATATTCCAATTGCACTACCAGCATTTCCAATGGCCTCCATGGCGTACTCCACTTGGTAGAGACGGCCCTCGGGTGAAAAAATTGTGGTTCGGCTATCATATCTTCGAGACATTTTTGTCTATAACAGAAACTGACAAAAGACCACAATAAATCGCATCAATAAGATTAGCAAACTAAAAGAGGAGTAAGAATCGAAAAAATGCAAACATGAAAGCAATACCAGCAAAGAACACCATCTATGAATATTAATCAATACAACAACTCAAACAAGCAAGGAGAGTACAGTACTAGTAAAGCAAAAATGAAGCATGAATCAAGCAAATTTTGGGCATTTAATATCCAGATACGCAGAAACACAATCAATTACTGGATCTCAAACAATACATATCCAAATATCGGTCCTGGGCACTAGCATTGACTGCACAATGATTTCTTCTTTCTTCTTTCTTGAGGTAATTTCAACATATCTATCAAATTTTCCTTATCCATCTCAAAATCCCTAATTCCCAAACCTAAGAACATAGCAACAATGACAGAACCATGGCTAAAGCCCCAAGTAAGTTCACTTACTCTAGGCGCAAGAAATAAAACTCTATTAAGGGCAGGGAGGTAAAGAAGACTGCTTGTTTTTTGTTCTTTTACTTTCTTGTTAAGTTTTTCTGTTGCAAATAAGGCTGGGAGTTAGTCATTCTGTTGCTGAGCTGGAAAATGGGAAGTTAGTTAGAGAGTATTAGGGGAAAGTGTAGAGAGAGAGAAGAGGGGGGAATTTTCTGGGTGTCACAAGACTCTATTGAGCTTAGCTCTTGCGAGACCTGGCAGACCTCTCGAAAAGTCTGCTCAGCCACCACTGTCAGGATTGTAACTAATTTTCCGGGAAAATCTATAAGACTCAAGCTACTGCATTATTCTCTCTTCTAAATTTCTAGTCTAATTCACTGATTTGAGTTGTGTGAGAGTGTGAAACATATCCAACAACTTCATAAATTTACTTTTTTTTGAAGCCCTAGTTCTGCTAATACATACTATGAACCCTTTCCCACAATACCAAACACTACAAATTTCAACTTTTTAATCAATTTACAAATAAAAACAACTTAACTGAATTAAAAAAAAATTAACTTAAAAGTCCTGGTCTCAGCTAGTTCGGTGGCTGTAATCTTGACATAAAAAATAAAAGATATTAAAAATTGGAACTATCTTTTCAAACGATAAAACAAAAAAGAAAATTGAGAAAGCATATACCTTAAAGTTGGCAATTAGATTGCCGAAACCCGTTCGCCGCCTACAAAAAACAAGGTTCGGTTGCCAACGTGGTTATTGCCGTGAATGAAGGAGAGCTGAGAAGCTTAGGCTTGCGAGTGGAGGGAATTGTGATGAAATTAGGTTAGTGTTTGTAACATGTGAGCGATTAGGCGTATGCAGACTAGCGTAACATTTTTACTTATACACTAAGTGACTGCCACCTGTCAAATTTTTAAAGGCAGTTTTATATTGAGCGGTGCCATTTGCACCTCCTTTTTATGTCCCACGTTTGTAAAGTTGTTCATTTCACCCTCCAATGGCACGACTTCGAATGCCATGTTCGCTTCATTCACTTTTTTCTTTTAAATTTGGTCTTTAATCGATTGTTGGAAAAGAATGGAAAACAATTACTAGTGGATCTATTTTGGTTATTGGGGGTGTTTGTAGTGGGTTTGGTTGTTGATGGTGAAGTGGTGGTGGAGATAGTGGCACTGCCGGGGGTGGCGGCTATGGTGGTGGTGACTCTGACGATGATTGTCCCTCCCGCCACCGGAACGGCTATGTGGGTGGGTACCGAGTTCCATTGTTAAGTAGTATTTTGAGTTGGAGAAGTCATTGGTGCTTCGGCGGTTGCTTCAATTTGGTAGGTTCAAGGAATAATTGCTTACTGATGATCTGTTCTCGACCAAAGTTGCCATAGAGTGTGGTGTCAAAGGTTTGTATTTTTAAGGCTACTTCACATTTCATATAATTGTAATTTTGCATACTGATTTTTTAAATTCTATACATTTTATTGGATTTTGTGAAGCTTGATTTCTGTAATTTGATAGTGTTGCTAGCTGTCTGCTGTTTTAGTTCTAGAATAGAATTTGACCAACTGGGTTTTGGTCATCTTCGGGTTTCAGCTACCGTGGTGGCTTTGGAGGCTCTGGTGATGATGGCAATTCTTGCGGAAGAAGTGAATGTGGTGAAGGTGATGGTGATGGCCTTAGGTGAGCTTGGTGTTTTTTTTTTTAAAAAAAAATAAATAAATATCAAGTTCAAGATGAAATAAAATATTTTGTAATTGCTATCTTGAAGTTGATCGTTGGTTTGGTGGGTAATCTGGAGGAGTTCTTCTAGGAATTGGGTTTGAATCGTGCTAAGTTGAAGTGTTTTTTTCATTTTCATAATAACTTTTTATTAAAGTTGTTTTTTTCATTTTCATAATAACTTTTTATTAAAGTTATTTTGGACGGAAATTTGATGTTATATAACAGTCAAAATAATAGAAGGTTATATGAGTTTTTGAAAATATTAGGTTGTCATTTATATAAAAGTGTAAACTGGAGAAGACATTTTTTCTATGATAATAAGGAAAATGTAGGGATAATTTGTGAAATTTTCTTTTTTTTTTTTATTAATACACTTACTTAAATGTATTAATACACCTACGTTTTTTTTTTTCACAACCATTAAAATAATAAACTCTATTTAGCGTCATGCTTATTAATGAAATTAGTGTAATAGCTAATTAACGGTGATAAAAAGTATTCCAAGCTATAAATTTATCAAACCAATTCCAAACTATAAATTTACAAAAATTCAAAAGAAAACTATTATTTAATGTCATAAAAAAAGAAAATTAGATATTTTCCATTTTTTAATTTTAACTAACATTTATTTGCTCCTCGTATGTAAAAGATTTTCTTCATTTTTAAGAAATTTTTGTTGAATCAAATTTTAAACAAATAGGCTCGATATTCATTATCAAATTTGGAGCAGCCAAGATAAAAATAAATAAAACTAAAAAAGTAAAAAAAGGGTGTAAAAGTAAATGCCGAAGTGGGTGTAGAGAGTAAACAATACTTAATTAAATTTAAATGAACTTCATTGTAAATTTATTGAAGGATAATTTTATAATAAAAAATTTAATAAAATAGTGCGTGTGTTAATTAAAAAAAGGGAGCAAATACCCCCACCCTTTTATATTGCAAAGTTGCGTTGATTATCTCTTGTTAATTATTTATTCGATTAAAAAATTCCTTTCAATGCACAGTTTATACTTTGCTTCCGTTTTATTTGCCTATTTATTATCATTTTTCCTCCACATATTCTATGAATTTCAACACAAAATCAATGTAAATTTAACGAGTAATACTACTCTTACAAACTTTATATGCATACTTAAATATATAAATTGATATAACATCACTTATATATTCACACATCATCTCTTTTTATTAAATAAATTGATTTTGTATATCTGCTACTTCAATTATCTTATGGCACATCAGTTTGTATGTAAAAGATAAATGCAAAAAGTTTGTATGTAAAATTTTTAATACTGACATTATTCAAATTTAGTTGATAGACAAATGAGAAGGAACAAAAATATATCATCCTTCAAGTTTAAGAATATAAATACATATTAATAAAAAATTAGCACAGAAAGTACCATTAACTAATGTATCTACTTGAGCAAAGGGGTAATCAAGGGGACATAAAATTTTAAAACTATAAATAGTTAGGTGGCATTACCAAAAATTCCATGAAAAATGAAAATTACTCTTAAAAAAATTAAAATTGATTCTTTTCCAACAAATAAATGGATTTGAAATAAAAATATAGGATAGTTCTATATTTTTGAGTTTTAATTGAAGTAGAAAAATTCTTATTTATTTTAAAATTTCTCAAAAATTTCTTCTAAAAATCACGATAAGATTTTATCTTAAATTCACCAAATCTCTCTCTTGGATATATGAAAATTTTGGGCATATGAGATTATTTTACCAAAACTAAACAATAAAAGTCAAGCTCAAGCAGCCTCTCTGTACCTGAGAAGCTGAATTGGCTGCAACAGCAAATCTGCAGCTTTCTGTATAAATGAAAAATCTGCAACTCCAACCGAGATAAATAAAAGCATATGTATTGTTACCGCACACCGCCAAAAAATTGTAATTATTCTTTTCCTCCAATCAGTGAAAAACCATCTATACATTTAAAGAAAACACAAACTAATCCAGAAGCGCCTCATATAGAAATGTAGAAGTAATGCAACAAGTAACAACACACGAAGAATAGAAATGGAGAAAGAACATATTCACCGGCCATATGTAGAACAGACCTTTTTAAACTACAATTTTTCATCGGTATTTATTTGAGTAATATCACTGGATTATCACATTTTCTCTAGAATGAATAGTTTTGAAATAACAATTAGAATATACTTCACAGGGAGGACTTAGAATTTGCAGGAACAAACTTGAGGGATATACTATTGACACAATGGCGCTCATCTGTGGGTGTTCGGAACCCTTCACCTTTAAATACATGGCCCAGATGCCCACCACACGCTGTACATGTAATTTCAGTCCTCATGCCATCTGGGTCAGGCTGATAAAAATACAAAATTTTGTTAAAATTTTAGTTTGCAAGGATAAATAGAACTTCTGAAAGGAAAACCCCAGATATGGGGGGGCAGTAAAAGGTGGAGGAAGCTCACAGTGCAAGTTATTGCTCCAGGGAGACCCTCATAGAAAGCTGGCCAGCCACAACCAGAATTGAATTTGGTTATGGACCTATAAAGTGGAGTCCCACATCCAGCACAATTGTAGACACCCTCTTCAAAGAACTTGTCATATTCTCCCGTGCCTGGATACCTGTAAGTCCCCCAACAACATCAATACCATATCTAGATGCAATTAAACAAAATTTCAGCTTTGTTACTATGAGATATTCACTTAAGAATCAGTTTACTGCAACTCATTCTAGTAATAAGAGAATATTCATAACTACCACAAGATTGTTAATACATGAATGAAACTGAATTCCTTTGCCTCTACTTGATATATAAGGAATCAAGTAAGAGCAAAGAAAAGCAGATACCTTCATTCACTAGTTCAGCCAATCTACTGAAAACATGAGAACTTCCAATCTAATTATCAACTGAAGTTCTGGTTTGTTTATCTCCCTTAAATACTAGGCAAACCAATTAATATTGACAGGAGAGACAAAACAAAAGAACGTAACAGAAAATACAACGGAAGTTCTGAAAAATACTCATATTTTCAAAAAATTTAGATGTCACGACCACTTTTTGATAGTTAGACAACAAGATTAAGTCTTTTTGGGTTGTCGAACATCCGTTGAGAAGTGATTATGACATCTAAATTTTTCAAAAGACGTGATTACTTTTCAAAAACTCCAATGATTTAATTGTTTTTGCACTCAACCCTTACAAAATCTAACTTATGATCATATTTTACAAAATCTCAAACTGGCCTAGGTTCTTTTGTTTCCCAAACCAAAATTTCCGGTTTAACTCATCGATTGAAACTAACACACTCCATCCCAACCTCCCCCCTTTTCCATCAAATCTAACATGGAGGATGAAGCTGACGACTACAAGGTAACACTTGCAGAAGTAAAACACAGAATCTACATTTTGAAAGTCTAATCTAATCTTTCTAAGCTGAAGCTAGCATAAATCAGGCTTAAAATTAATCAAAAATATTTATAAGAATTTGTGACAGATAAATAAGTCTCTCATATCATATAATACAACAAAGGAAACCCATAATTAATTATAGAAAAATTGAATAAAACAAGAGCTTGAAAACAGCATAAATAAAGCATACTCTGTGCCCTTTTTCCTAAAAATCCGGAACCGCTCCGGAGAAAGAATGGCATGCCAACCCTCCTCCCATTTCTGGATGGACCCAGGAGGGGCCACGGCCACAACAACCCCACCACAAAAGCCGCAGTTTTTTCGGTGAAAATGGGGCCCAGATGAGGAAAATGAAATGGAGTGCGAGCCTCAGTGGTTTAAGTGAGGAAGAAGATGATGATGATGAAGCAAAGCAGGATGCAATGAGAGTGGAAGGAAAGTGAGTGAGAAGAGAAAAGAGACAAGTGGTGGTGAAAAGGATGGATTTAGTGGAAGAAGAGAGAGGTGAAGTTTTGAGAACGTTCAAGCCCATTCCAGAATCTCAACTCAGACTTGTGTTTGAGATATGGGATTTCCTTAGCTTAAAATTCAAGCTCAACCACCCACAATGCGGGACCAAATACCAACCCAGCCTAGCCAACGCTGTACCAGGATTATTAACAATCAAACAATGCAATAACCCTTTTAACGTGAAAGATGAAATCAGAAAATAATTATAAAAAAAAAAATCTTAACTTTCTTTTAAGAAATAATCAAATTCTAATTTTTTTAACCTGTAATTAAGTACCAAATCGTCAAGTTGAATTGTTCTTGATATGTGTTAGAAGATCAAGCTATAAAATTGTTGTGTAATATTAGATAAACATTTAAAACCTATGGAATTATCAAGTAAACAAAATACCATGTACAATTGCCTATAAAATTGTTGAGTAATATTAGATAAACACTTAAAGTTGAATTATTGTTAAAGTATACAATTGCCTGGATACCTGTAAGGCCTCCAACAACATAATACCATAACTACATGCAATTAAACAAAATTTCAGCTTTGTTACTATAAGATATTCACATGGGAATCAGTTTGCTGCATCTCATTGTAGTAATAAGAGAATAGTCATAACTACCACAAGATTGTTGATACATGAATGAAACTGAGTTCATTTGCCTCCACTTGATAAATAAGGAATCAAGTAAGAGAAAAGAAAAGTGGATACCTTCATTCACTAGTTCAGCCAATCTACTATAAACATGAGAACTTCCAATCTCATTATCAACAGAAGTTCTTGTTTGTTTATCTCCCTTAAATACTAGGCACCTCAATTAGTATTGACAAGAGAGAAACAAAACAAAGAAAATAACAAAAAATACAAGGGAAGTTTTGAAAAATACTCAAATTTTCAAAATATTTAGATGCCATGAGCACTTTTTAATAGTTTGACAATTAGATCATCAATTATTTTTGGGTTGTCGAGCATATCTGTTGAGAAGTGAATGTGACATCCAAAATTTTTAAAAAACGTGATTACTTTTCAAAAGCTCCCATGATTTAATTATTTTTGCACTCAACTCCTTACAAAATCTAACTTATATCATACTTTACAAAATCTGAAATTGGCCAAGGATCTTTTGTTTCCTAAACCAAAACTTCCAGTTTAACTCATCTATTGAAACTAACACACTCCATTCCAACCTCTCCCCCTTTTCCATCACATGTAACTTCGAGTATGAAGCTGACAACTGTAAGGCAACACTTGCAGAAATAAACAACAGAATCTACATTTTGAAGTCTAGTCTAATCTTTACCAAGCCCAAGCTTGCATAAATCAGGCTTAAAAATAATAAAACTATTTATAAGAATTTATCCCTTATACAGAACAACAAAGGAAACCCATAATTAATAATACAAAAACTAAATCAGACGAGCTTGAAAACAGCATAAATAAAGCATTACTCTGTGCCCTTTTGCCTCAAAATCCGGAACTGCTCAGGAGAAAGAATGGCACGCCACTCCTCCTCCGATTTCTGGACGGACCCGGGAGCGGCCATGGCCACAACAACCCCACCACGAAAGCCGCGGCTGTTTTGGTGAAAATGGGGCCTAGATGAGGAAAATGAAACGGAGCGCGTGAGCCTGAGGGGTTTAAGCGAGGAAGAAGATGAAGATGATGAAGCTAAGCGGGATGTGATGCGAGTGGTGGGAGTGGGAGGAGAGTGAGTCAGAAGAGAAAAGAGGGGAGTGGTGGAGAGAAGGATGGGTTTAGCGGAAGAAGAGAGAGGTGAAGTTTTCAGAACGTTCAAGCCCATTTCAGAATTGCAATGCAGACTTTGACACATGGGATTTCCTCGGCTTAAAGTTCAAGCTCAACTAGCCACATTTTTTGTACCGAGTACCGACCCGGCGCAGCTAAGGTAATGGCCCGGGAATTGTGCTGGAATTATTAACAACGAAACAATGCAATAGCCCTTTAACGTGCAATATCAAATTAATAATAAAAATAAACCAAATCTTAATTTTCTTTTAAAGAAATAATCAAATTCTAATTTTTTAACCTCTAATTAAGTACCAAATTGTCACGTTGAATTGTTCTTGACAGTTAGAAGATCAAGCTATACAATTGTTGAGTAATATTAGATAAACATTAAAACCTATGTTGTTGTAAGTAAACGTATTTAAGGGGGATTTTGATAAATTTATTTTTTAAATAGGAATTGGTTAGAATACTTAAATTTTAGAAGAAATTATTATTAAAAATACACTCCAGAAGCTAATTATATTTTATAATTTCCTCAATGTTATATACATAAGTTTGTGTGCCAGTAAAATATTGTATTGTAATGTGTCAAAGCTCACAACAGAACCAAACGAATGGTTGAAATTTAGAGAGAGAATATTATAACAAGTAACGGTGTTGTTTAATACCAAATGTAAGGTTGAGAATTTAAAAAAAAAAAAAAAAAAAGAAAGGAGAAAAAAAACATAAATAAGGTTTACTACTCATCTCCTACCAATTGCTGTAATGATTGCAAGTTTATTAAATTTCTACTATAAGATGTCTTAATAAAACTTGCTCCACAAACTTCAAGAATTCTATTTAATATATGTCTATTATTATTATCAAAAAAAAAGAAATTATCGTTCTCTTTTTTAAAAAAAAATTATATCAACATCCTTTTCAAATTAACATATATTTATTTAAAAAAATTAATATATTTCAAACAAAGTTTTAATGTAAAGATAATATATTTAAGTACATAAAATATGGTATTTACTTATAAGAATTTGTTCAATAATATTATCAACCCAATAGAAATAATTATGATCAGTTTTAGACCATGATACAAGGATTATAATTATTTCAAAAATATTATCAAATAAATAAAATACCCTTATAATCTAATCCAAAAATTAATGATCAAATCCTCCTATTATAATACAAATTTTTTGTTACCATTCGATAGGGGTGGAAATTTTTGACACGACCCGCGAACACGACACGAATACGCTACACGATTAATAAATGGGTCGGGTTAGTCTTGAAGGTATTCAACACGCCAACCCGTTTAATGACACGAATAGTTAAATATATTTTGTATATCCTTAATATGTTAATTCATTCAATGATATAAATTATTACCTACTTACAATATATATATTATAAAATTGAAATTTTTATACTATAAAATAAATTAATTTATAAAATAATAAATGATGATGATTTTAATAATATTTTATACTAACAATGGTTTATATTCTAAAAATAATTTTAATTGATTTAAATATAGAGAATATAATATATTATGTATAACTAAGTTAAACAATTAAGTAAATTATGCGAATTAAATATGACACGATTACGACACGTGAGTAACACGTTTAATAATCGGGTGGGTTTGAATTTCATGTTTTGATACGAATAATTAAATGGGTCGACACGACAGGACACGAATCCCACCCCTACCATTCGACAACATTACCAAAGAAGTAACCAAAGGCAAAGAAATTCATACCGGTATATGTTACCGGATATGCCAAAAAAAAAATCCCGGAGAGGATACAAATGTAATTAAAAAAATATCAGAGGGCAATGGAAGCCAAGAGAAAATATACACGTATGGTTGTCTGGTAGAAGCAGTAGCGCAGAAGATTTGTCTTCACAAACAGTCTCTCTCCACAGGCCATTCTCGAACGCTTCACATTCTTCCACTCAGTTTCGATCCCCACAGCATCCTTCGCCTCCTCATCATCATCATCGGTACGTAAAAGCATCACGATTCCTCAATCTCATTCCCACAACCCTTCCTTTCCCTTCTCGTTCAGGTTTCAATTCTCTGTTGTTTCACAATCTTCTACTTGTAGCTTCACATAATCACATATCTCTCAAAGTCCCTTTTCATAGAATTGAATTTTGAATTTTGGGTTGCTTTTTGTTCATTTTGTTTTTAATATTCATGGGAAATTCTGAATTTGGTCTAGCATCTTTACAGGGTTTTGATGTTGTGTTGTGTAGAACGATGGTGATGTTAAAATGGTTGTAGTTAATGAAACTATTAATTGTTCTCTATGTGGGATCCAGAGTTGTTTGTTTTGTTGTATTCTATTCTTTAGATGTATTAAATATGCTTTATCTTCCATTAGAATTAGTGGGTTGTATAAGTTGGCCTTTGTTGTTTGGAGTATTAGAGGCTTTTGAGCAGCAGTTGTTGACTTGTTGTGGCCTTTCTTTTGTTGTTTTTGGTAACTTTAATACTTGAACTTTTGTATAAGTGTTTAGGTGTTGGATTGATCCTGTAACATTCGTATTTTAGGATGTTGGCCTGTTTATTGGTAATATTGAGCCTATTTGCTGCGTTTTCGAATGTTTAATGCAGCCAGTTTGAGTTTTCAAGTAGAAGCAGGGGATATGGTTTTGACTTGTTGTGGGCAATTTATAGTTGTGAACTTTCTCGTTCTTGGTCCGAAAGAGAGGAAGATATGTGTTTTTGGTTCTGGTTTACTGACTTAAAGGTTGAATATTGATAACCTTTCAATGTGATGTTGATTGGGGAGAGCGGTGGTTCTTATACCACCTAATCTTCCTTGATTCCAACCGTTTACAAGAGTTGTCTTTGTTGGCCCCCATAACACTGGCTCTGGCATTTGATCAGAGCCTTTTATTTGAAAGAGACCTGTAGGATTTCTTTTCATAGATTGTCAAGGGTTGGATCTTATCATTTTCCTTAAGCTGCTCTCTTTCACTTTTCCATATTAAATTTCTATAATGAATGGCCAACCATGAAACAGGTTTATTGTGTTGATGTATTTGGTTGGGCTGCTTTTCACTTACGCCTTTGTCCCCGTAGTGCTCTTTTATGCTGCTCCATACAATGGGTCCATTTTTGTAACAGATTGAAGAAACTTAAGAAGTTTAAGAGAAATATATAAATATATATATATGTATGTATGTATGTATGTATGTATGTATGTATAACTGAATAAGGACTTACATGAGCCATCATCTTTGAGTCTTTGACATTATAGATAAGCTAGAATATTAATTGCAGACAGAGTCAGGGAAATGCATTTATAAGTTTACCTTGATGGAATTTTCTGCCAGTATCTTTTATTGTAGCTAGCATTTTATGTATTGTAGAACATGTCTTATTCTCAATTTATTTTATTACCAGATGACAAAATCCTCACTTGGGAGCATCAGAGTTGGAATTATGTTTTTGAATTGTACAATGCTCTCACTGATTATTTCTCGATTTACTTAATAATATTTAACAATGAGTTTATATTCACCAAACGTAAGATCTTGATAGTTACAGTCTAAAGGATGTTTTCGAGAAAAGGCCATAAGGAAGCCTCTAGTATATATTTCAACCCAGCAATCAAGAAGTTACTCTTATAATCTACACTTTTAACATTGCAATTAAATATTATACCTGCTAATGCAAGAATTACTTACAGGTAATTCATTTGTTCTGAGTACTGATGGACATTTAACTTGATGGAAAGTATTCACATGTTAAGTCTATGGGCATATACTGATCCTTTTATGATGACACTAGTGAAAACCCTTTTTGAGCTCTTATGACAACGAATCTGTATTTTTTTTTTTTTTTTGAGTTTTACTTTATATGAGAACATGCTACTTGCTGATACACTTTGAAATGAATTAGTGTCAACTATAGTCTGGAAGAGGCTTAGGTGTAGTTTAAATGTTAGTTATCACTTTGCTTGGCCCTCCTAATTGCAATAATTTGTTTCTTTACTTGATTAGCCTCAAAACTTTTACGAATAAAATTAACTTAAATAAACATCTTTGTGATTAATTAGAACGATCATCTTCTCAAGCCTTAGGTTTATGTTCTTATCCATTATCTCAACTAGAGAATCTTTGTTCTTCGCTAGCTATTAGACATTGGAGAAAGGTTGTCCAATATTTTTATGGACTTCCAAGCAATTTTTTTAGTTAAAAGTTGTGATCAGCTCAGATGGACTGCTTTCTCTTTATCAGGATTGTACAGCAGGATACTCATTTGTGTCTTTCAATTGTAAAATTTCACTCTGTTTTCCTTTGTTATTTGAAAGCTCTTTTTCATGGACATATGAAATGATTGAAGTACACATGATGGGACCTACTGTCTGGCTCTTGAGATCTGTACCATAACTATAATATATGTAGGTACATGTTAGCTGACTGTGTTGCCTATGGAAGTTTAAATTATAATTATAGCTTATGTCTCTGAGTTTTGCTCATAGTTCTTTTTTATTTATTTTTTTCCTTTTTATTGGCGATTTATGCTAGTAAAGTGTTTGAAGATGGTACAATTATCAGACCTCTGAAACCCTGAGTGAGATTGAAAACTTTTTACTTGCAACATATAAAATTAAAGATGTCCTACACTGTTAATTGTAAGATAAATATTTTTATATTTCCATTCAAAGTAATGACATTTTTCTGTGATTAAAATTGGTATATCTTGAGTCATGCGGGAATATAAGGAAAATGTACTGATTTTTAAGAGAGATACTTTTTTTTTTTTTTTTTTTTTACTTTTTTCGGATATTGGTTGATGTTGAATTGCCGACACTCTGAAGTTATTTTTTCATTGAATTTAGGCCTCATCTACCTCTTTGGGCTTCTTTCAAATTCATTAAGCTTAAAGAAAAGATGCCACATCAAGTCAAGCTGAGCAAAAGTCCACCAAAACTATATGAAGCTTGACATAATCCTGTCTACCTCTATAATTTTTTCCATATGCGCTTTACTTTAACTATTTCCTTAATGATGCTTATTTATGATAAAATTAATAGTAGTGTAGAAATCTCACTGGCTTCTTTCATTAATTCTATTGTCGCATTTATCTTATACATATTTTAAATTTCAAGTGTGTTCACAATATTATTTAATCTTAGCCAACTGTATTGTTCAAAAATCACTGTGTAAACCTAATAAAATGGATTTTGATAAACTATACAATATGAATGGTGAAAAGGTTTTTATTTGCCAGCTTTAAGTAATCAAGGTCTGTAGAATTGACTGCATACTAGCTTTGTTTAATATTAGTGCTGGGCTGAGCTGGGCTGTGCTACCTTATTTAGCTACTCCATTCAGAGAAGCTTGGGATGAGCCTAAGTCTTACTGAAAAAAAATGTTTGGCTTCTTTCAGCTTAATTATGGGTACTGCATAGCTAAAGGACCCTTAAACATTTTTTTTTTTAACTATTTGTTGTGAATGCGATTTCCCTGCTTTACATTGAAATAATGTAGAAAGGTATTTTATCTTATTGACTGTCATATTTGGAAGTTTGCTTCTAATAACCACTGTTGCTTAATAATTTATTGGTAGTCACATCCTTGATATGAGATCTGGGCGTTCATGTTTATTCTGACAATACTTCTTACATTGCAGAACTTCATTTTTATATGCTGTAAACCTGTGGCATGTGATATCTGATTCCTTAATCTGTTTCCTGCAGGTTCTTCTCATTCTATATAAGAAATGGAGCTGATTTATGTAAAAGATGCATTTGATCGAGTTGCTAAGAAGCAAAAATTGTCATCCTCTAAATCCCAGGAAGTAATTGATCAAGTTGGCCACGAAATTGAACAGGCTTTAGCAAAAATCCAGTCAATTGATGACCCCGGCTTACCGGTTGATCTGAAATCCATCCTATCAGAGCTAAAACTCAAGTTCAGTGCAATTGATCCACCACGCCATTTAGAGGGATCACAGAAGGAGTTGAATGTAAATATTCATAAGTACTTGAAACTCCTTGAAAAGACATTCAATCCTGACATATCGAAGACGTATATAAATGCTGACTTTGACCACCACATAGTGAATCAGATCATTGCGAATCATTTTTACAGGAAAGGCTTGTTTGACCTTGGAGATTGCCTAATAAATGAGGCTGGTGAACCAGAAACATCTGTACTAAGGTCCCAGTTTATGGAGATGTATCAGGTACTTGAGGCTGTGAGGGTTAAGAATATCAAACCTGCTCTGAACTGGATCTCTGCCAACCGTGAAAAACTCAAACAAAATGCTTCAAATCTGGAGCTGAAACTTCACAGGCTACAATTTGTTGAGATTTTGCAGAAAAGAAGTCAAGCGGAGGCACTTCAATATGCCAAAACTTACCTCTCTCCTTTTGCTTCCTCTTACATGAATGAGGTCCAGAAGCTTACCACTTCAATCTTGTGGGCTAAAAAGCTTGAAAGATCCCCTTATGCTGAGTTTCTGATTCCTACCCATTGGGACAGGTTAACTGAGGAGCTGACCCGGCAATTTTGCAGTCTCCTGGGACAGCCCTATGAGAGCCCATTAACTGTGACCTTAGCAGCTGGTGTTGAAGGGTTGCCCACACTCTTGAAGCTGGCAAATGTAATGGCTGCAAAGAAGCAGGACTGGCAGGCAATGAAACAGTTGCCAGTGCCAGTGGAATTGGGTAAGGAATTTCAGTTCCACTCGATATTTGTTTGCCCTGTGAGTAGAGAGCAAAGTAGTGAAGAGAATCCACCGATGCTGTTGCCATGCCTGCATGTACTCTGCAAGCAATCAATCATGAAGATGTCTAAAACTAGCTCGCGAATACTCAAGTGTCCTTATTGTCCAGCTGAGACTGCAGTAAATCAGTGCAGACAGCTATATTTTTGACCTCCATGACAATCTCCATTTTATGGACTGAATTTTGGTGGTGGTAAAATAGGTATTTTGCATTAATATTACTTGTACATAGAAATTCTTTACACATTAATGTTTTGATTTATGAATGAATTACTTAAAATTAATCTTGTCAACTTGCTTATCCTGATATAGGATACTTGCATAATATCTATTCAATTTGCCTGTACGTGGTACCAAGGTATCTTGAATGTGACCTTATTGTCATTTCATTGTGGTAATGAGATGATGCATATCAATTGCCTGTTACTGGAAAATCCTCATCTTCTGCTTAATTTTGGCTCTGCACCTTGTCTATGGTGAAGAAGCTATTTGTCATCAAAAGTATCTTATTCTTCCTATTTGTTTCTTTCAATATGAAAATGTGAAAACTTTTTTTTTTTTTTTACCACCATGAGGTGGTTATGACCGTCAAGAAGTTCGAAGGCCTGGGGAAGAATATGGATCTTTTAAAGTGATCTGAATTTTCTTTCAAAAATACATTTTTTAATTAAATATAATCAAAGATTTATTCTTTTTTTTATATTTACATTTGTGATTATTAAACAAAATTTTATCTTCAGTCAGAAACTCACTTCAGGAGAGAGAATTCCAATATAAATCAATCGAATACCATTAAAATGAAAATAGTAATTGAAATGATAATAAAATAATGAAAGTAAATTCTTGAATCATGCCCATCCGCGAAACCCCATCTTAGTGCCTTAAAAACGCAACTTTTATTCATTTTCCCTTATACGTGTAAATTTGTTTGATATTCATGTCATTAGAATGCTTAACAGCCTATTATGTAAATGAATAAACAATATAATAATAACTCAAAATTGTATTCTAAATTCAAATACTTAGTAGATTATTATACTATCACCAAACTTTAAATCTTATGGTATCGGAGTGAACTAATCTTACCTGAAAATAAAACTAAATCAGTTTCAACTTTTTCACCTGTACAATAATAATCTCACATACCAAAGCAAAGCAGAATCATTAGCATTCAATTCATCTATCAGTCTGATGAATTGAAGCAAACTAAACGATATGTAAAATAAAAATTCTCATTTGATTATGTTTTTAGAGAAAGACATTAATTTAATCAATAGGTAATTATATAATATTTTAGAAATAATTTTTTTAATGAATTTTATAAACACGAATTTACCATTAACATACTCCAAAGAATTTAGAATTAATTTAATTTAATTTAATCTTTTATGGTTTAAATTTTTTCCGTCTTGAACAAAATTTTCACTTTTCGCTCTATTACTGTCAAATTTTGTATCGAAGCTTTACAATTTAAAAAATTTATTTTCAAACTTCTAAAAAAATATCATCAATATGTAATTTATCCTTAAAAAAATACTTTATACACCTATACCACAAATTAAATATTTTCTAAATTTTTATAATCTATAAATAAATACATAAAATAAATCTAAATTCTATAGATTAAATATTTAATTGAATGAAAAATACAAATAAGATGATAATAAATTTTTATATATCTTATATGATTTACTATTGAAAATACTATTTAAATATAACTCTTTTTGTTTATTTTTAACAAATTTTTTAAATATATTATTCAGGTCATTAAACATTGATTGATCAAAACTTTGTTATATATCTTCAGAACTATGAATCTATTTTAGATAAAATTTTATATAAACAAGTAATAATAATGAATTTACTTGAAAAAGTACCTTAAAATACATATAACCGCATCCTTATAAAATACATCCAAAGTTAAGTAAATTAAATAAACTCGATTTGCTATTATAACAAGTGGCAAATTTAATGTAAGACAAAAAGACTAAAAGAAATAGTCATGATGAATATTTCATAAATGTGCTTTTAATAAGATCGTAAATTCTTATTATGAAATGCAAAAGAAAAAAGAAATCTACTCTAAATTTTACAAAACAACGTTTATTGTTACAATTATTTTATTTATTATTAATGCGGCCAACTTTTGTAGGCAATTTTTGTGAAGTTAATGATCTCCTATACAAAAATAAATAAATAAATAAACTTTAATTTGACGTATGGATATGAATTTTCAAACTTAATTTGATGTCTTGCAAAATTTTTATAAGTCTTGATACTTGAAAGTAATAAGCAGAAAATTTATTTCATTTTAGTTAATTAATTAGCAAAATTATGCAAGGATATGCGGATAATATCATAATACAGACAAAATAATTTAAAATTTTTTATATTAATTTGCAAAATTTTCTTGCTACTGCAAAATATTATGGTCAAAATCCATTAAATATTCTTTGCTTATGTGGAGCCATTGATACGGAATAAAATGGGGAAAATTTTTAGGTGACATTTGATTGTGAAGATTTTTAGTTTGAATAATACTATACCTAGAACGACTAATCACCAACTCTCCCTATAAATTGAGTTGATAAAATTAATTAATTGTACTTTCATTAATTCGTTGTTGCCGTTATCTTATACATATTTTAAATTTCAAATGTGTTCATACTATCGTAACTATCGTAATCAAGGTTTTTATGTGCCAGCTTTTAGTAATCAAGGTTCCGTAGAACTGACTTCATAATAGCTTTGTTTAATAGTACCGCTGGGCTGAGCTACCTTATTTAGCGATCCCATTTTAATCTACTCAAGCAAATACTATTCAAGCATTTACTTATTAACACAGCCGACTCTGGTCAGGAATTTAATCTCATATTACATCGTATCATTTAATTAAAATGTATTACTTAAAATAATTTTTTTATTCAAAATGCTGACATAAGGGTATATGGATGACCTTTATCAATTTTAGAAACTAATTAAATCAAATGATATCAGATTTTGTGATTCAATCAAAGTTTTACATTGAATAACATAGAATTTAAAAATTATAGCATTTATTATTTTAACCATAAAATTTAATGATATAAGAGTTTTTCCATGTTGAACAAAAATTTTAACTTCTAGGACAATTTTTACGGATAATGTTTACAACTTTAAATTCGTCTTATTAAAATTCGAAAATAATAGAATAACTATATGCAGTGCATTGATGGCGTATATGTATCCCTGAAAAAACTTTTCAAGTGTTTTTCAGTTTCTCTAAAATAATACAAATTAAATAGTTAATTATGAATTTTCATAACCTATATATAAATACATGAAATAAAGAAATTTGGTAAATCAAATATATAAATTTAATGAAAATTACAAAAATTAATTATTATGTTTTCCGTATCCTATATGACTTAGTAATGGAAATACTGTTTAAAGATGAGGATTTTTTATTATTAATTTTTGAAAAGAAATTATTTGAATTATATTATTGACATCATAAACATTGGTTGATAAAAAGTTTGTTCTATATTTTTCAAAACTATGAATATATGTTAGATAAAATTGGGACAAACATGTATGATGCTGAATGTAGTTAATAAAAAATATAAATTAAAGATACATTAACCTCGTCCGCATAAAATTATACATCCAAAGTTTTTAGTAAAAAAACTAAATCCAAACACTCACAAAAATAAATAAATAAAAATAAAATCTCACATTAATAAATCGTTAAATCTAAGACAAGTACTGTAAAAAGTAGTCATGTTGTGCCTTAATATAAATGTTTTCAAAAATTCAATCACAACAAATTTCATATATAAATCAAAATAATGGATTTGTAAACATTTACCTATTATTCGTATTAAGGGAATAATAACAACAATTGGTTCCTTCTCTAGTCGAAATGTGGACTACTAACAATGAAGGGGTGAAGAAAAAGTTTAGAATAATAACATTGAATATGTGTTTTTAATACAAGATTATAAAATTGTAATGCAAAATACAAAATTTATGGATTTAACTATGAATTTACTTTAAATTTTACTAAACAACATTAATTAAATATTTTATTTATAATCTATGGTGGCAGTTTTTTATAGGCGATTTTGGGCGGTTAATAATCTTTTAAACATAAGGTTTCAATAAAAACTTTAATTGAAAATCAATCTTTCATTGTTTGTTTCTATTTCTCTATGTGTAGTCTTTTTCTTTTTTCTTTTTTTCTTTTTTTGGAGAGGGAGGGAGTGAGGGAATGGGGGAACTTATAGGTTGACAACAATATAATTTTCATGAAAAATAAAACCGCAAATAAAACAATTAAAGGTTTTTAAATGTTCATGCATGGATGGTATATTACATGACAATAGAGTGATTATGAAAGCACGTACTATTTACATGATTTGACAGAATTATTGTATTATATATAGAATATAGGTATAATTGATAGATAATAAGTTAACTTCATATTAAAATATAGTTATTGGGTTTGAAGAATTGAATTGGATGAACCATCTTGTAATTTACAAGTAATAATTTTGGATATTGGAGAAAATTAATCGAGAAGAAACCACGGTCTTCATAGATAAAGGTAAAGTAAAATGTTAATTAACTTTTTAATTTGAGAATAAAATTATGGTTATATACTTCAGCCTCTTTAAAACTGAAATATATTTGTTATAACCGAATATAAATATTATTATTTATTCTCATTGCCAAATACTTGTATCAAGAGATTAAATGAAATTTACAAGCGTATATATAGAACAAAAATATTGTTAAATTTATTCAATTAACTTTGATAACCATTAGAAATATCCCAGATGATTATTCCCATTTTATAAACCAAAGCTTAACATACAAATTAACGTCATTAGAATATATAACATTATTTAAATCTCATACACCATTAAAGGATGAATCCTGTCTTTCCTAATGATACCTTCTTAGTGCCGTAAAATTGTTCATTTCTTATTTCAACCTAGTTAATTTACAAAATGCAAGCCAAATTTGAAAAATATTGATCCGCTTTTGTGAAGGCTACTGATTAGCTGCGTTGGACTGCGGTGCTGGATTGGGTTGCTATGTTGCAAGCTGTACTGGTTCGGATAGACGTTATCAATTGAGCTGTCAGTGGTCTTGCAGACAGCAACAGGATTACTTGAAGTTAGGAAAAGTTAGTTAAGATTAATGAGATATAATTAGTTAAAGTTTCTTACTTAATTAAAGCCATGTCCGCTTAGTTAGTTTTATGACAGTAGGTCTGATTCATTTGTAACCAATCACCTTTACAGCTCTAATTTTAGCTGACAAATGGCACTCAATCATTTGCTTGTAATAACTAGCAATAATTATTTTAGCTCTCATTTTATTTTTGCTTAATATAACTAGCAATAACGGATGAAGATGAACAATTCCATTTACAGAAAACAAGCTTCAATTCTCTTTCTTCAATTGCTTAATTTCTTTCCTTTATTCTCCCTCACTTGAAAAAGTTTTAACAGATTAGACAGGGTTAAGACGATCGATTGGACAAAATCACAATATCAATACTCAAGAGAATTCTGTTATATTACTCAAACTTACATTTAATCCAAATATAACTTATAAAAGCTGTAATTAGCTGGGTGCGCTTTATATATGTTTGCCAAAAGCGAGTTATAATTGATTCATCAACAAATTAATCTGCCTATGTACACAACTACGAATAATGAATCACAAACTAAGAGAAAACGTGTCAATTATTTCTAACAACAATGCAACTATCCCAACATCAATTTATAGAAAATTATCAATATATTTCAATGTCAACAAAAAAAAAAAATGCTACATGTCTCTCTATAAAATTAATTTAAAAATTAACATAATATCTTTTTAATGATTCAAAGAAATTTTTATCGATTGGACAGTGGAATTATAAGAGTAATTTTATATTTGCTCCTATTATATCACAAATATTATGTCTTCAGTAGTTTGAATGCATATTCAAAAACAAACTTAAAAGACATGTTTTTCCCATTTTTTGAATCATTACACTGTAGTTCTAGTCTATCATATCGTGAAACGCTCCTAGTATCATAAAGTTTTCCTTTCCTTTCCTTTGAATTGGTAATTAATATATAGAAGGCAAGCCACATTTGTTACTTGCTTTTCTTTAACTCGTGAGCGGAAACTGATGAATATTAATGAGAAGGCAACAGGTTTCAAAATGATTAAACCAACAATTAAATGATCAGAAAACATTTCCACTACACCAACCATAGGGGTAGTTGCATTAGCAAAATAAAATGTAAATGCAAATGAGGTATGACAACATGACATGCTATTAGAATGCTAACGCATCCAACGCGCAAGGCATTTGATATGCCATTTGAATATTACAAGTAGAAAACATTTTACGTAAATGATGAAAAGATAGAATATAAATATAAGTTAAAAGTTTTTCTGTTGAGATAGGATAAATGAATTTCGTAGTTTTAATATTTATCCAATATGAGATATTGGAGAAAATTAATCAAGTCAAATGAGAAGGAATTCTCTGTCATATTTCTGTCGTTAGGGAGAAGCATAGGGGTAATACGATTAAAAAACAATGCTGAGGCACAACCCAGGTTGGAGGGTTAGAACAGGCCATTCCCTACTCATCACATTAAACAAACTTCTTCGCTTCGCTGTTGATCAGAGTAACCACAAATCATTAGCTTCTATTTCTTTGGAATAGAATGTACTCAAGGTGTCTTCCATCTAACTTCCAAACATTAAATTTTAATTTCTTTTTGCAATGAGTGTACAATATAATAGGTTGCAAGAAATTCAATATAAACTTGTCTATAAACTACATTCCCACATATTTTGTGATGTCCAATCATCCCCTAAATTGTTTTCTCATATTATTTAATATATACATTAAATTTTCATTACTGAAAAAAAAATAAATTAGAATCAATTAGAAATGTGAAAATAATTTTTTTTAATAAATTCATTAACATTCAATTATACCACGTTAACTTCTATAGAAAATTTCTAAAACAAACCTCTGCTATCGTGAATAATCTACCTTTTTTACCATCTATTTTATAAATAAATAAAAAAATCCATAAGGAAGACAATGGACAAAGATCAACGCGGCCTTCACTAA
This sequence comes from Boswellia sacra, assembly GCA_013180625.2. Classification (NCBI taxonomy): domain Eukaryota; kingdom Viridiplantae; phylum Streptophyta; class Magnoliopsida; order Sapindales; family Burseraceae; genus Boswellia; species Boswellia sacra. The sequence goes on along the minus strand of SNVD02016154.1, from coordinate 95,860 downwards.
TAAATTAACTCTTCAACCAAACCCGACTACTATCCCATAATTAAATTAACTAAAAAAATTAGCAAGCTCAATCTTGAAAATTTACGCATTTTATTTGTAAGAAAAATTTTATTAAACTTTTGACAGAAGCGATAAGACTCTTCAGCCTTAAGTGAATTAAGCGAAGAATCATAATATAGAAGAAAACTGCTTATGACACGACCCGCCCCTAGCTACACGGGCGAATCATGCCTAAAACTGTGGACTACTGACTGTTTCTTAATTCTTGTCTTTCTTATGGAACAAATTTGAAATAATTCTCATTACATCACAAATGAAATTTAAAAAAAAACAAAGATGTGAGTTTAAAACTCAGTGAGTGGAGATAAAAAAATGTATTTGTAAATAAATCTAAAAGAAATCATGTTGTTATAAAATAAATCTTTGCTTTATATAAAAAAATAGTCTTTATAATCTATAACTTTCATATCATCTAAAATGTCATAAAACTTTAAAATAAATAACTATTGAATAACTAAATTCATCAAAATACTAGTTATGGTTAAAACAATAAAATAATCATCTTCAATCATATGATACGATGCTCTTGATGATCATGCTAAAATCATCGCTTCAGTTGTTTACTATGCAAAACATAATTTTCTTAAAAATCTTCTTTCAATAGAAACTTTTGTGAATCATGCTTCTTTTTCAAACTAACTCATATAAACATATTCAAAACTCTTTTCATTATACTAAACAAGTACCCCTGAAGTTGTCTGATCCTGCTTGGCGAGATCTAACATCACACAAGCAGAGCTATCTGAATTTTCTCATACCTGATGAGATCTTCATCACGGAGGCAGAACTATATGTACCTGGCGAGATCTGACATCGCGCAGGCCTACTATCTGGTCATACGCATACGTAGAGCTACCCCCAAAGGGCTAATGCGCCTTGATCACACGGCCCAAAGCCTCTATATGTGTCTGAACGGGCCCCAAAGGCCTCTATCTGTATCACTGTCTAAGTGATATGAATAACTATTCGAGTATCTGGGTACTAGCTTAGTATAATATAACTACACTTTCTTATTTTCATTAAAAACTGATTTCATTCAAAAACTGCTTTATATGCTAAAATTTCTCTTTTCAAGCAATTTATCAAAATCTGAAAATTTTATGCAAGCTAAAACTGAAAATATTTGTATTATTTGAATTAATCAAAGACAACATTTAAAATGACATTTCTAAATACTTTAAGAAATCCTTGAGTCAAATGACTATGAAAACTTTAAATATCAATGCTTTCACACTTTCTCTAAATTTACAAATATAACTTTATGAAAAAAACTAAAATGTACTTCAAATATAAAATTTGATTATTCTTTTCTAAATGTTATATCTTTGTTCAAAACTAATTTTTAAAAACTAAAATTCATGTCTACAACCATTTTGAAAACTAGCTTTGAAATATCTTAATAATTAAAAGTAAGTATAACAAATGGGTCTATTTACCCTCAAGAAATACTATAGAAACTAACTTGAATTCTTCTAAATTCGCTAAAATTCTCGGTAATTCTATAAAATGCTAAATAAACATAACTAAGTAAATACTAAAACATATTTCTAATTATCCAGAAAATAAATCTTCTACTCTTTCTAAAACTTTCTAAAATATCCATAAAATAAAATACTTTCCATCTCACTATAAACCATAATTTATATTTTTATCTCAAAATCTCATATATCATACTTTAACTGTAATCTTTTTCACTATTCTAAATTTTTCATAATTCTGCATTCAGGTCCCTGAAAATTCTGGAACAGCTTTCTAAATTTGCAATTCAACCCATGCTGCTGGGCAGTTTTATAATTTGACATTGTCACCCCTGCAGCATTAAATTCTAATTTCTAAAACTTTTTTTTTAATTTGCTATTATTTTGAAGATAAAATCACTTATCATTTTGTAAATAAAAAACACCATTTCTTCAACATATGTATTTACTTAAAGAAAATAACTCAATACCTCAATTTTTCATACTAATTCATTTAATTATAAGTATCTCTTTTCCAATTATAAACAAAAACTTTCTACTTTCCACCAACATATAGCATACACTCACTCTGCAACTTTCACCTTAATTTTATTTTTCTCTTGTACTCAAACTTATCGAAACAACATTTACTATATATTCAAAAACTAATCTACTAGCACTACCCATAACCATCCTTCTATCCAAAATCTAATACTTTAGACACACTTATTTTCAAAATACATAAATCACCATGATCTATTCTAAAAACCTTTAATATAACTCAATTAATTAAACTAATAACTTAAATCATATGAAAAACCATAAATTTAACACACTTTAATATAATATGAAATTCTCAAAACATAATCCACTCACTAATTGGGTTGCACAACTCGGTTAGCTCGGATTTGATTCCAAAATCAATATTCCGCCTATCTGGCCACATTCTTCAACAAGAATTAATCCTTCCTTGTCCTAACATCATAAAATAGCTCATCACATCATATTCAATTAGTAATCAACTTGAATATTTAAAATTCTCAATATCCAACTTCATATCTTAATACAATCAATCCTAATTAACTCCATTTCTAAACTTCTTAAATAGAGCAGTTCTTGTTCTTTGATTTTTAATAAATAATTGACTTGTCTAAATGGTCTAAAATTTTATACAGACCTTCTACACGTACATATCTAATAACATATAAAATTTCATAGCATTCCAAGTTCATTAAGTACCTCAAAATCTTCATGTTTCTAAATACAAAAATTCTATAAATTCCTTTCCAGAACTGACCTTTCCATTTTCCAAAATACATGATAATTTGTAATAAATTTTTAAAATCACAAAACTCTCCAGATTTAAACTAGACATATACACAAACTCGTATCCCAAATTTCATAATTTTTGAAGACTTCTAGATACTTCAAATAACTTATCAAAAACTGATTTTCTGCAGAAAAACTGAATTTCCAGTAGTAAACAGTAAACTTCGAAAATTCATATAAATTTGCATACTCAACATTTTTCAGTGATTCTAATTTTAAACAAATCCTTATGATGTCTATTTTAACATATATAAATTTGAAAATCAGATTCAAAGCCAATAAATTGCAGGAATTTTCGGAATTGCTACTGTTCATAGAACTCTAAATTTCCATCATTATCATAAAAACTTAATACTCCTTCAAACAAATTCCATAACAATCAACAAAAATATGAAATACCTTGAATAATACTTCCAATTTCATCATTGTTCTTCCGTATCTCTCTATCTTCTCTCTCTAAAAATTTTTCAAATGTTAAATAACTCCTCCAAAAATTCATATCTGTAGGTAGGAATCAAAATATTGATTTTAATTTAAGTTAAAGATGAAGAAATTACCTTGAGAAGACCCTCAAAATTCCTCCAAAATTTACCACTTCCCTTGAGCTCTCTCCCCCTCTCACGACTGACTTCTTCTCTTTTCTCTCTAGATTTTTCTTTTTTTCTTTTTCTTTTGGTCTTATAATAAGGGAATAAATGAGAAATGGGCTGGGCTAATTATAAAAAAAAATCAATTGGGCTAGGCTGAAAATGGATGGCTTGCTTATATAAAACATGGGCTGGGCTTCTTGTAATTAGCCCAAAGAATGGGCTGTTTTAGCTCATATATCTGCTTACTTCAACCAGAGAAATGTCATGGACTTTACAGACTCCATATAAAGGTCATTTGATATAACCCTAGAAACTAATATCAATATTATGTTAATTACCAACTTTAACAATATCAAAATAATTATTACACTAGTGATATGTTTTTAAGTTTTAATATGTTCACAACCTCATTAAACTAACAATTTCTACCCAGTTATTCTCAATTATATTTAATCAGAAAATTTCATCAGTACTTATTAATAAATTGTAGTCAACTATAAAACAGTATGGAAAAATTAAAAAAATGGACACAATTAGGGGCCCTTAGTGAAATTTGGACACATTCTGAAAAATTTTCATGTGATAGACACTTTTTCGACAAAAAGACTAAAATATCCTTATGTATTCAATTTATTCCTAAAGCCTTATTTCCCTCTTCTCAAAACCCCTCGACTCTTCATTTTTGAAACCCCTCGACTACACTCGAAACGCAAACCGAGACAAGCATTCTCTGTGGATAGAAGCAAGACGACGTAGAGTGATTTATTTGGTTGTTTTCTGTTTCGTTAGATTTGAGTTTTTGTCGGATTTGTGAACTTATTCTGTGTTTTTAGGGATAAATTTAGTGTTATTAGGTGAATTTTGTAGTTTGATGTGTATGAAAACTGTGAAAACCGGCAGGCTTGGTCGCGAGGTAGACGATAGTCAAGTGTCTGATATCCGACACATCTCGTGAGATGTGTATGTGTCGGATATTAGACACTCGACATATCGATCATGATAGTGAAAACAATTTTGTCTAGTGTCGGATACATCATCCAATGAGTTTACAGTGTTGGATTTTGCATCTGACACTCGACAAAATTGTTTTCTCTTTCATCCGACATGTCAAGTATCAGCTATCCGACACATCTCGATTGTTGGATGAAGAATCCGATACTGTAAACTCTTCGATGATATATCCGACACTCGAATCTAACACTCGACAAATTGTTTTCTCTTTCTTTCGACATGTCGAGTGTCAGCTATCCGACACATCTCGAGTGTTAGATGAAGAATCTGACACTGTAAACTCTTCGATGATGTATCCGACACTCGAATTCGACACTCGACAAAATTGTTTTTACTTTCATCTAGTATCGGATGAAAGTGAAAACAATTTGTCAAGTGTCGGATTCGAGTGTCAGATACATCATCGAAGAGTTTACAGAATCTGACACTCGAATAATCCTCAAATTGTTAAGTTTGAGGAACATTCATTGCTTGATTAACTCAAACACATTTTGATTATAAGTTGATATTCACTAGTTGATGATGACTCATCTCTGCTCACCAACATTTTATAAAACTCTTTGGATAATGTATCCGACACTCGAATCCGACACTCGACAAATTGTTTTCACTCTCATCTAGTGTCGGATGAAAGTGAAAACAATTTGTCGAGTGTCGGATTCGTGTGTCGAATACATCATCGAAGAGTTTACAGTGTCGAATTCTTCATCCGACACTCGAGATGTGTCGGATAGCCGACATTCGACATGTCGAATGAAAGAGAAAACAATTTTATCGAGTGTCGGATGACTGTAAACTCTTCGGATGATGTATCCGACACTCGACAAAATTGTTTTCACTATCATCCGACATGTCGAGTGTCTGATATCTGATATAGACAATCAACCATCGTCTACCTCGCGATCAAGCCTGTCGGTTTCCACAATTTTCATATACATCAAATCACAAAAATCACCTAATAACACTAGATTTATCCCTAAAAATACAAAATAAGTTCACAAATCCGACGGAAACTCAAATCCCTAATTCAAATTCCCTAAAAACTAACCCAAATCTAACGAAACAGAAAATAGAAAACAACCAAATAAATCACTCTGCGTCGTCTTGCTTCTATCCTCAGAGGATGCTCATTTCGGTTTACGTTTCGAGTGTAGTCGAGGGGTTTTGAAAATGAAGAGTCGAGGGGTATTGGAAGTTGGACAACAATAGACGGTTATGAAAATAAAACACGGTTATAGAAATAGGAAGAGGTAAGTGAAGGAAAGAGGGAAATAAAGAGTTTAGGAATAAATTAAATTTCAAAGGGTATTTGAGTCTTTTTGTCAAGAAAGTGTCTATGGCATGAAAATTTTTCAGGATGTGTCCAAATTTCATTAAGGACCCCTAATTGTGTCCATTTTTTCAATTTTCCCAAACAATAATGTGATTATTGTTGTATATGATTTCCTGTTTTTTATTATATACAATTTCATTGTGATTAAGGAATCGTAAATTCTTGAAGCAACAAGATAAAAAGTCTTTTATAGACCATCAGGATTTTACAATCAGTTTAAGTAGCTATATATAATAAAACCAATATTATAATTTTTAATAAACTGCAAAAGCTAAATAACTTTAATCTGCCACGTAACATGAAACGAAGGTGGCTTCTATTCAGGCGAATACATTTCACCATGGAAAATTCCTAACTGTACTCCCACAGCATGGTACTAACAATACGGTCAAATAAGAATCTAAACTATTGATAAGAAAAATTATTCAACTGTTGAAAAATGGTAAAGAGCTCTTCATGTTTAAAACACTATTCGAATAAGAAGCATATACAGAAGACATGAGAATTTTATCAGCATAAATATACCCATGACCTGTTACTAGCTAAAAAGTTATTCCACGTTCGTTTCAATGAATAGATGAATTAATATTAAGTAAGGAACAGACTATAATTCATACTAATTAAATTGCTTGTACAAGTTTTAATTGGATTCAGTAATCATTTATTATTTTCCACTCCTATCTTGAAATGGTGATGGGATCAAGATTAAAGATACTAAAGATTATGGAATACCAATTACATATAGAATAATTAAATTGTCCTTTTAAAAGATTTCGTTTGAGGATATTTTATTAATAAAAAATTTTGGAAAAAGATATGTGCTCAGGCCTCAGACTACATTATTCTTTTTTATTAAATATTAGTTTTGGTATAAAACTAACTAACTAACTAACTAACTAACTAACTATATATATATATATATATATATATATATATAACATTTTTCCATTGTCAACACCAACTATATGAGGAGTACCATTAGCAAAATAAAACGTACATGCAAGGAGGCCAGGCATGACAACATAACAGGCTATAAGAATGCTAACAAATCCTACAGCAAAAACTATTTGAAAGTTAAAAGTAGATAACATTTTATTTAAAAGAGATGATAAATAAAAATATGAGAGCAGAATTCTTTTACGCAAATTTTTAGTAATATTAATCTTACATAATCCAATTGTTGAAGTTTATAAGAAAAAAAAATTTAATGAAACTAACTCATCAACTATATCAACTATTGGATTGATTGAGATCAATAACTAAAAAGTTGTATAAAAAAAAGGAGAGAATTGACTCTCTCAACATTTCAATTTTAATCTAATATGAGATTATGGAGAAAATTAATCTTGTATTTCTAAAGAATGTGGAATAGGCACTACTTTCGACCTTATTATAATTGGGGAATGAGCAACGACGAAATGACAAGATGAGGTGCTCCGGGCACCCCCATTTAGAAAGAAGGGTCGAAGAAGGTTTTGGGCCTGTAGCTTTACCCGTCCCCCTTCGTCGGATGGTGCTTGTGTGGAGGGTGTGCCACCAGAAATCGGGCTTGAAAATGAATTCATTAGAATCGGAATGGAATTAATATTTTTTATTTGTTGTAATCTCCTTTGGTCTTCTATTACAACTAGAATGGATTCAGTACTACCATAGTAGTAACTAAAACAAAACGAGTTAGAGTAAATTTAATGTAAAACTTATCCTTAACTTGTATTTGCCATTATCATTTGATCTGCAATCAAATTGCTCTACTCGTATTGTTTTATATTGAATCCATTTTTTATAATAAAGGAAAATATATATTACTACTATCAATTAAAGATATGAAAATAAATCTTATACTAATTTTGAAATTTCATTAACATTTAATAAAAAACAACTATCACCTTCGTCTTCTAGCTAGCTCCATCCACGATAAAAATTCCCGCAGCTAGTAGCAAAGTATTCACTAATAAATAGCAAGTCCAATCCTCAAAATTTATTTTTTACAAGCGACATAATTAACTGTTGACAAAAGAGACAAAGCTCTTCACAAAATAATAATAATAGTTAGTCAGGAATCACAATGTAGAACAGGGACGGAGACAGAAATTCCATTAAGGGGGGGTAATTTCATAGTGCAATACATATACAAAAATTTTTATAAAATAATATATAACATGATAAATAGAATTTTTTATTACAAAAAGAATATGATTTTGCTAATTTTATTATCAATTTTAATTTAAACTTATTAAAACGTTGATAAATCTTACATTTATTTTCAATAGATTCCTAGCAGCTAGCATTCACAGAAAAAAAAAATCTAATAATCCTACAAATAATGTGATTTTCATAAACTGTAAAAATAGTTTAATGGTTTTGTTAAGCCTTTTTCTACCAATATTTTTTGGGCTTAGATTATAATACAGTTGATATCAAGCTAGCATTCACCAAAAAAAAAAAAAAATCTAATAATCTTGCAAATAATATGATTTTCATAAACTATAATAGAAATAGTTTAATGGTTTTGTTAAGCATTTTTCTAATAATATTTTTCGAGCTTAGATTATAATACAATTGAAATGAAGCCAATTGCATTTATTTTTACTTGGACTTAAGTCTTTTTCTAAACAGAATGGACAATATGGTTATTTGGTAAAAATTATATATACAATTTAGGGATTTTAAAATGCCTAGCAAGGGCAATTGCCCCTCCTGGGCCTTAATTGGCTCCGTCCCTGATGTAGAAGAACTGCTCCTACCAGAGAGATTTGATCAACATAACAGAATCCATATACAACGCATTTGAAATAACACTAGAAACCGATGTTAATGTTAAAGCTTCAACTTTAACAATATCATAATAGTTATTACCCCAATGATGAAATATTTGGTCATCACCTACTCACCAATTTTGCCATCATTAAACTAACAAATTTCCACCCAGTTATTCGCAATCTACATTTAATCAGAAAATATCATTTATAATTACTAACGTAAACCCCAATTATAAAACAATGTGATTATTATTGTAAAGCCCATGAGACTTAATAGCCCAAGCCCAATAATTATTTATAAGCAACCCATATTTTATCTATAAGCCAAACTCGGCCCAGCCCATCATTTCTTCTTGATCTTAAATGTAATTATTCTAGACTAAATCAAAACCACTTATAGAAGAGGAAGGATCTAGAGAGACAGACGTGAGAAGGGGGAGAGAAAGCTCCAGGGGAAGTGACGAATTTTGGAGGATTTTTTAGGGCTTTCTTAAGGTAATTCTTCCATATTTAACCCAAATTAGATTCAATATTTTAATTCCTAGCTATAGATACGAATTTTAGAGGAATTATTTAACATTTGGAGAATTTTTAGAGAGAGAATCTAGAGAGAGAAGGAGAATTAAAGATGAAATTGGAGGTCTCATTTAAAGTATTTCATATTCATTTTGATTTTTATGGATTTTGTTTGAAGAAATATTAAGTGATGATGGTGATGAAAATCTAGTGTTGCTATAAACGGTTGATATTTACAAAATTTTTGTAAATTATTAGCTTCAAATTTGATTATCAAGTTTACATATGTTAAAATAGACATCTTAAGGGTTTGATTAAAATTAGTTTCATAAAAAACTATTGAGTATGCAATTTTATATGAATTTTCGAAATTTACTGTTCAATCCTGTAATTTCAGTTTTTCTGCATAATATTAGTATTGGATAAATTATTTGAGATATTTAAAGATCTCATAAAATTATGAAATTTTGTAGATTTATTTGTATTCATGTCTAGTTTAAATTTGGAGAGTTTTGTGATTTTAGGAATTAATTACAAGTTATTATATATTTTGGAAAAGAGAAAGGCCAGTTCTGAAAATTGATTTACAGAATTATTGTATCTAGAAAAATGAAGATTTTGAGGTACTTAATGAATTTAGAATACTATGAAATTTTATATGGTATTAGATATGTATGTCTTGAAGGGATTTATAAAATCTTAGACGATTTAGATCAGGAAAGTATTTATTAAAAATCAGAGAACAATAATTGCTCTGTTTAAGAAGTTTGAAAATAGAGTTAATTAGGATTGATTAAATTAAGATATAAGTTGGATATTGAGAATCTTAAGCATTCAAGTTGATTATGAATTAAATATGATGTGATGAGTTTTTTTGTAATGTTAGGACAATGAAGGATTTAATTATTTGTTAAAGGAGGGGGCCAGCAACGTGGGACGTTAACCTTGGAATTTACTACAAGTTAATGGAGTTTGCGCAACCAGATCAGTGAGTGAGAAATATATGTTTTCTTTCGCAATTTATAAATAATTTTTAAATTCTAATTTTCTTTTTTATACATGTTAGAAAGTTGTATAAAGTGATTAGCATATTTATTTTCTAGATGAATTAAAAAGCATATTTAGTTGTTTGTTTATTTCATGATGTTTATTTAGCTTTCCTTGAAACAATTACTAGGATATTTTAGCAAACTTAGAAGTATTTAAGCTAGTTTTCTAAGGTTTTTCTTGAAGATATATGACCTCATTTAATATACTTGCTTTCAATTATTAAGATGTTTCAAAGCTAGTTTTCAAAATAGTTTTAGACATGATTTTTAGTTTCAAAATAAGTTTTGGACCAAGATATGACATTTCAAAATGAAAAATTTAGACTTTATATTTAAAGTATATTTTAGTTTATCAAAAAATATATTTTACAATTTTAGAAAAAGTGGTAAAGCATGATATTTAAAGTTTTTCACAGCAATTTGACTCAAGGATTTCTTAAAGTATTTGCAATTACTCTTTTAAATATTTATCATGGATTTCATTCAAATATTTTCAGTTTGAGCTTACATGAGTTTTTCAGATTTTGATAAATTTGCTTGAAAAGCAAAGGTTTAGCCTGTGAAGCAACTTTGAAAAGAAATTAGTTTTAACAAAAATAAGAAAGTTTAGTTATATTATACTAAGCTAGTACCCAACTTACTTAGATAGTGAGACAACAGATTCAGATAGATAGTTGTACAAATAGAGGTCTTTGGGGCTCGTTCAGACACACATAGAGGCTTTGGGCTGTTTGATCTGGGTGCTTAAGGCCTTTGGGGACAGCTCTACACATGCGTATGACCAGTTTAGTAGGCCTGTACGATGCTAAATCTCGCCAAGTATAAATAGCTTTACTTGTGTGATGTTAGATCTCACCAGGTGTGAAAAGTTTCAGATAGGCCTATGCGATGTTAGATCTTACCAAGTATGATCGGGCAACTTCAAGATACTTGTTTAGTGTATCAGCAAGTGTTTTAAATATTTTTATGTGAATTAATAAAATATTATGAATGACATATTCAATCCCTATATAAAATTCATTATAGTATATATTAGTACTTCTACAGCATTTTGGGTTTCTTGGAGAGTTACAAATCCATTTTCGTCTTCTACTTGGGTCTTTTCTACATGATTAGGTATGATTTGTTGATTATTAAATCCTATGCAATTGTCCCATCGATATTTTAGTGATTCTTTAAAACCTACAATTAATAACTTAGCAGCCTCACAATCACTTGTTTTATAAGCTTTATAAGCGGCAGATGCCATTCCCATTTATTGTAAGGTATTAATTATTTCATATTCTGACTTACCACCTATATTCCATTCATAAATTGAATAACCCGCATATCTATTTGAAATAAATTATTTTCTTTCTTCGTACATTAGATCTGGTGGAATAGGTCTTGGGCAATATGTTTTTGTAAGGACTTGTTTCTATTTATCTTTTCTAGTTATTTTATTAATTTCATTTATATCTTCAGATGTTGTAATAGATTGGGTATCACTTTATTGATTTTGATCTATAATATTAATATTATTGGAAGAACTTGGTAATATCTTAAGTTTTTTATTAATCTGATCAATTAAATCTATATTAGGAAGTTTTATTGGTGTATTATTTTGTTGAACCGGTTTAACTAGTGGTGGAGAAATATCTTGAGGATATGTTGTAGCAGTTTTAATTTAATATTATCTATTTGATATTCTTTTCTTATAACTTGTTTGGATACAATATAAAGTAATTGATTATGAAAATTATTTTGTTCATAAATTTTCTTCATATCTCCTAATGTTGCATTTTCATTATCTGATTTATTAGATCCTTTTTTAAATGGTGTTGCTAGGATTTCTGTTTCACTTGTTTTAATCTTAATTTGCTCTAGAGATGAGTGTATTGATTGAATTATTCCATGTTGTGTAGTTTTACATTTTTTAAATTCATTTGTTTGAACATTAATATGTTAACTTTTATATGGTAGTTGTATATTATGTCTTGATGCATACTTATCAAACCAAGTAAAGAAAGGAATATTGACTTTTATTCTTATCATTTCAATATACCATTCTTTTCTGATTTCTTCAGTTTTTTGTTTAGGAATTGTACTAAAATGCTATTTTCTCTTAAAATTATGTTTTTCTTGCATAAAGTCAGTTCTTAAATATTCTTTATTAATTTCAAAATCTTTTTTTAAATAGTATTAATAGTTTAAAAATCTGATTGTGTAAGTAACATTGGACGTGATTGATTAACTGATTTTGCTATAATTGTTGTATAATTTAGTATATAAGGAGGGTTATTATTTATTTAACTTGTTTGTGTACTTCTACAATTAAAACTACTAGATTTTTATAATGAAAATGAACTCCTAGCGGATTTAATATCGAAATAACTTAATGAAGTTTCTCTTATTCTTAAAGAATCAAATCTTAATAAAATCTTTCCTTTTGAATTCTGGCTAATTAGTGCTATTTCTTTTTGTGCTATATTTTTAGGTGGTAATGGATTATCTATTTGCCAAATTTCTGGTATAGTGATTTCATTCCATTTAAGTAATTTTGGTCATTTGGTGTATAGGTTGATTTTAGAGTATTTTCTTCTATTTCTACTGTTAATATTGTCATTTCTCCTCTAGTATCTTGCAATCTACATATAGGATTAAATTATGAACTAGTTTGTTTAAAATATATTCTATAAAGTAATAAATATCCATGCCTATTTTGTGTAAAAACTAATTCTAGTAAATGGATGTTTAAAACTAATGTATATAATATTATTGGATCATGCAGACTAACTTGAAAATTTGGAGCACAATTGAAATAAATAACACCATTACAAATATTTGACTGAACTACTCCTAACAAGGAATCTTGAAATTTTGAAAATGTTTTTTTTCCTTTAATAACATTAATACTGGAGAATTTATTCCTAATTTTAATAATGGTTTTATAGCTATTTGCATTAATCCAAAGTGTATATAATTAAATACTTTTTGCTTATAATTTTCTATAGTTAGTTGGCTAAGTAATCTTATTTCTTCAAATTTATTTTGCAAAGTTAAGGTTTCTTAATGTTCTTTTATTGAATAAGTAGTTTTAAAGTCAAAAGTTCATATTTCATATATACTATCGGGTGAAATATTGGAAAATATATTTTTGTTTAAACTTTGTTTAACATTAGTAATTTTTGTCATTATTTCTTTTGAACTAATTATCTTAGACGTTATTCTGGATTTAGAACTTAGATATCTTCTAACTGTAGATGTCATTTTCAAATTATTAATAACTTTAAATTTTAGCATACGATCCTTTTAGTATAGGAAAGGCTACGGGAACACCTCAGGCTTACCAATGGACTCACACACTCTCAGCTGCCGGGAACACCTAGCTTACCAATGTATGAACAGTTTTCACTGCTACCTAATTCTATCCCTCAATCCTTAAATACTAAATTTCTTTTTTACTAATAACTCTAGAATGATATCTATAATTATAATCTTTCTGAATTCTTTCTCTTTCACAAAGCATCCGACAATATGTAGGTCTCAAAGATGGTCTTTAAGATAATTTAATTGCATTATGTACTAGTTTATCTTTGTGTGATATATTACACCAATTTCTTTTAAGATAATTTTGTATTGTTCTATATTCAAATCTATGTGTTCTAATATGTGTTCTTAGTTCACTTTTTTCTGTCATTGACTTAAGAGTTTAGTATATGAAACCTATAATTGATTGAAAACTTATGGCACTGATACCACTTCTAACAAGGATCGTAAATAAAACATGAAATAAAAGCAAGAAATATTGAAATTAAATTTGAAAGGTAATTTTCAATGATTCTAAAAACATAAAGTAAAAGTAAGAAATATTGAAAAGTTCAAGGAAATGAGTAAAAGACTTACTTTATTAAAAATTGCTTTGGAAAGTCTTACAAGAGAATTTAGAAGTAAGGCAAAGATTTTTTCCCGATACCTTCTTCTTGAATACAAGCATTCATATAAAGACTTGGATTCAGACTTTATGACTTGAAATCCACTAATATGATTACTATCTTAAATTATCTTTGACTAACAATACACATGGGTACAATTATATGGAACACATTTATTACATTTTTTTTGATAAATTAACTCAATTACATATATCTTCTATTATTCTTAATAATCTTGAACAAACTTCAAGGAAACGTGGGCGACTACAATTATCTTCATATGGCGTGTGATAAACTGATTTATACTTCACCACCGTCTTTCTAGAAATATGAGTTAGAAATAAGTTGGATATTTTTGTCTTTTTGTTAATCAGTCTTTATAGATCATATGGATTTTGAGTTAGTGGTCCACCAAATGGGTCTTCTTCTGGATTATCTTGAGTACTGTAAGATGAGTTGTCCGAAATCTGTTGACTAAGGGGCCATTAACTGCTTGATCTGTTCACTTTTTCACATTTTCTTTTTGGAACCTTTTGAAGATGTTGATTTGTTATGGGCTTGGGCTTCTGTTTTTATTGAGTACTAGGCTTTATAGACTTCTCCTTGGACTTGGACTTGGACTGAGATTGAATAGGCTTCTTGTCACTTTTGATCCATTATATTGTCAAGATTGTCAATATATTACAGATAATCCATTAAGAAATCGCTAATTTTATGAACTAATTTTAGTTGCTATTGATAGTGTTGAAATAGCCCATCATAAAGACCTAAAAAATTTCAGACCAAATATCCTATTCAACCTGTAAAATAAAGAAAGTCAAAACTCTTAGAGAATTTGCTACTCAATCTATCTGGACCAATGTTTCTTTTTCAATTCCTTACCATCCAAATGGATATAATTATGTAGATTATCAGAAAGCCTTGTCTAATATGTTTTATCTTAGGACATTTGATCATTCTTGGTTTATCCATTTTGATACTCATTGTCAAAAATTTTATTCATCCTGGTTCCTTGAATGGTGGTATTATTTAGGAGCTAATTCATCAATCTACCTAGAACAGATCAATCAATTATATTTTCCTTATTACAAAAAACATGCTAATGTTCCTGATCAAACTCTTATTCAACATATCAATTTTCATATAGATTTTCAAATCCCTTAGATTTTATCCTGGTCCTATACCATTGAATCCTATTATCATCACTGTTATTTATCATTAGTTAGAGAATTTAGGATCAAATGGTGGGATAAGTATGGCATTTTCAAATATTCAGTTCAAAATATTCAACAATGGATTAAAAATAAAGCCCAGTACTCCATCAAAAATAAAAGCTCAAGCCCATGACAAATCAACATCTTCAAAAGGTTCCAAAACGAAGAAGTCAAAAAGTGAACAGATCAAGCAATTAATGGCCTTTATTCAATAGATTTTGGACAACTCATTTTATAGTACTCAAGATAATCCAGAAGAATATCCGTTTGGTGGACCATTAGCTCAAGATCCATATGATCTATGAAGACTAATTAACAAAAAGACAAAATATCTAACTCATTGTTCTAGAAAGACGGTGGTGAAGTATAAATCAATTTATCACATGCCATATGAAGACAATTATAGTCGTCCACGTTTCCCTGAAGTTTGCTCAAGATTATCAAGAATAGTAGAAGATATATGTAATTGAGTTAATTTGTCAAAAGTTGTAATAAATGTATTCTATATAATTGTACCCAAGTGTATTGTTAGTCAAAGATAATTTAAGATAGTAATCATGTTAGTGGATTTCAAGAGTCTTGAAGTCTGAATCCAAGTGTATATAAGGATGCTTGAATTCAAGGAGAAGGCATCGGGGAGAAATCTTCGCCTTTTCTCCAAATTCTCTTGTAAGACTTTTCAAAGCAATTTTTAATAAAGTTTTTTACTCATTTCCTTGAACTTTTCAATATTTCTTACTTTTACTTTATACTTTTATAATCATTGAAAATTACCATTCAAATTTAATTTTAATATTTCTTGCTTTTATTTCTTGTTTTATTTACGATCCTGGTTAGAAGTGGTATCAGAGGCATAAGTTTTCAATCAATTATAAGTTTCATATATTAAATTCTTAAGTTAATGACAGAAAAAAGTGAACTAAGAACACATATTCAAACACATAGAATTGAATATAGAACAATACAAAATTATCTTAAAAGAAATTGGTATAACATATCACACAAAGATAAACTAGAGTACATAATGCAATTAAATTATCTTAAAGACCATCTTTTAGACCTAGAAACATATTATTAAACGCCTTGTGAAAGAAGAAGAATTTAGAAAGATTCTAATTATAGATATCATTCCAGAGTTATTAGTAAACGAAAATTTTAGTATATAAGAATTGAGGGATATGATTAGGTAGCAGTGAAGACTGTTCATACGTTGGTTAGCTAGGTGTTCCCAATAGCTGAAAGTGCGTGAGTCCGTTGGTAAGCATGACATGTTCCCATAGCCTATCTTATCCTAAAAAGATGTATGCTAAAATTTGAAGTTATTAATAATTCAAAAATGACATATACAGTTAGAAGATATATAAGTTCTAAATTTAAAAAAACGTCTAAGATAATTAGTTCAAGAGAAATAATGACAAAAATTACTAATGTTAAACAAAGTTTAAATAAAAATACATTACCCAATAGTATATAAGAAATAGGAACTTTTGACATTAAAACTGCTTATTCAATAAAAGAACATGAAGAAACTTTAACTTCGCAAAATGAATTTGAAGAAATAAGATTATTTAGTCAACTAGCTATAAAAAATTATAAGCAAAAATTAATTAATTATATACATTTTGGATTAATACTACTAGTTATAAAACCATTATCAAAACTAGGGATAGATTCTCTAGTATTAATATTATTAAGGGATAAAACATTTTTAAAATTTTAAGATTCCTTATTAGGAGTAGTACAATCAAATCTTTGTAATGGTGCTATTTATTTCAACTGTGCTCCAAATTTCCAAGTTAGTCTGTATGATCCAAAAATATTAGATACATTAGTTTTAAACATTCATTTACCAGAATCAGTTTTTACACAAAATAGGCATAGATATTTGTTACTTTATAAGATATATTTTAAATAAACAAGTTTAGAGTTCAACCTTAGATGTAGGTTACAAGATACTAGAGGAGAGACGAAAATATTAACAGTAAAAACAGAAGAAAATACTCTAACATCAATCTATACGGTAAAATTGCTTAAATGGAATGAAATCATTATACCAGAAGCTTGGCAAATATATAATCCATTACCACCTAGAACATAGCACAAATTACTCAAAATCCAGAAGGAAAAATTTCGTTAAGATTCAATTCCTTAAGAATAGGAGAAACTTCATTAACTTATTCTGATATTAAATCTGCTAGGAGTTCGTTTTCATTGCCAAAAACTAGTAGTTTTAACTATAGAAGTACTCAAGCAAGTGAAATAAATAATAATCCCCCTTATACAGTAAATTATGCTACATATATAGCAGAACAAGTTAATCAATCACCTCCAATGTCACCTACACAATCAGATTTTTAGAATATTAATACTATTAAAAAAGAAGACTTTGAAATTAATAAAGAATATTTAAGAAATGACTTTTTACAAGAAGAAAATAATTTTAAAAGAAAATTGTATTTTAGTACATTTATTAAACAAAAAACTGAAGAAATTAGAGAAGAATGGTATGATGAGATGAAAAGATTAAAAGTTAACATTCCTTTCTTTATTTGGTTTAACACGTATGCATCAAAACATAATATACAATTACCATATAAAACTCAACATGTCAATGTTCAAACAAATGAATTTAAAAAATGGAAACTATGCAACATGGAATAATTCAATCAATACACTCACCTTTATAACAAATTAAGATTAAAACAAGTGAAACAGAAATCTTAACAACACCATTCAAAAAAGGATCTAATAAACCAAATAATGAAAATGCAACATTATGAAATATTAAAAAAATTTATGAACAAAATAATTTTCATAATCAATTACTTCATACTGTATCTAAACAAGTTACAAATATAGAAGATCAAATGGATAATATTAAAATAAAACAGCCCTTGATGTTTCCTTAAGATATTTCACCACCACTATTTAAACCAGTTCAACAAAAGAATACATCAATAAAACTTTCTAAGATAGATTTAATTGATCAGATAAATTAAAAACTTAAGATATTACCAAGTTCTTCCAATAATATTAATATTATAGATCAAAATCAACAAAGTGATACTTAATCTATTACATCATCTGAAGATACAGATGAAATTAACAAAATAACTAGAAAAGATAAAGGGAAACAAGCCCCTACAAGAACATATTATCCAAGACCTACTCCACCAGATCTAATGTATGAAGAAAGAAAACAATTTATTTCAAATAGATATGCAGGTGATTCAATTTATGAATAGAATATAAATGGTAAGTCAAAATATGAAATAATTAATACCTTACAAGAAATGGGAATGGCATCTGACACTTATAAAGCTATAAAACAAGTGATAGTGAAGCTACTAAGTTGTTAGTTGCAGGTTTTACAGGATCATTAAAATATTAGTGGGACAATTGTATATGATTTAATAATCAACAAATAACACTTAATCATGTACAAAAAAAACTCAAGTAGAAGACGAAGATGGATTTGTGACTATTCAAGAAACTCAAAATGCTGTAGAAGTACTAATATATGTTATTTTATTGCATTTCATAGGTAATCCTAAAGAGGAATTAGCTAGTTCAAAAATAATTTTAACAAATCTCAGATGTCCAACTTTATGAGATTTTAGATGGTATAAGGATGTATTTATAACAAATATATTCAAAAGACACGACAACAATACTTCTTTCTGAAAAGAGAGATTTATTGCAGAATTGCCAAAATTCTTTTCTGAAAAAATAATCAATAAATTAACAGAATTAACAGGAGGAAATTCAATTCCTTGAGGTAATATAACATATGGTCAATTGTTTACTTTTATTAAAAAAGGAGGTTTAGCAATATGTCAAGAACAAAAAAAGAAAAGAAAAATAAAAAGCTTTAGCAAAACGATGGGATCATTTTGTAAACAATATAGTTATGAAAATCTTAGGCCACCATCATATTCTAAGAATTATAAGAAGAATAAATCAAAGAAACTTTATAAAAGCCAATTTGATAATTAATACTATAAGAAAAAAATATAAACCTAAAAAGAATTATTCAAAGTCTAAAAAGCAATTGATATGTTGAAATTTTAGGCAACTCAATCATACATCAAAACAATGTAAAAAGAAAAATAAAGTCAATAAACTATTAAATGACCAAGATGAACTAAGAGGTAAAATTAATAAATTATTATTTAATGAACAATCTAGTCAAGAATCTAGCATTAGTGATGATGACAATGATATTCTAGACATCTAAGATACTGATAATATTTCACAAAGTAGTAAATCTTTAAGTTGTATAGAAGGATTATGTAACTGTAAGCAAATTAATGTTATTACCAAAAACACTGATAAACAATTTTTATTGGATATTATTAATAAAATTGAAGACCCAAATATAAAGAGAGAATATTTAATAAGATTAAAAGAAATCTTAAAACAAGAAAGTAGTATGAAGACCCTAGAAACATTTAGCTTAAGCAAGATATTGGATAAATATACATCACAAACTTTATTCAAACAAGTTACTACAAGAAAATTACAACAAGAAATTAGAAATTTAAAGGAACAAATAAAAGAAATCAAAAAAGAAATTCAAAATCAACAATAAGAACAACTCCAAACTCAAACTAGATTAATGATACTTGAATCTAAAAATAAATATCAAAATTTAGCTTCTAATTCAAACATAGAAACGGATTATGTACAAATTATAAACAAAATTAATTATAAAAAATGGTACATAGGAATATTATTACATATAGATAATTATTTACAAATAGAAACAATTGCTTTGGTTGACTAAGGAGCAGGCCAAAATTGTCTTAGAGAATGACTTATTCCAACACAATATTATGAAAAAACATATGAAAGACTACATGGTGCAAATGGAATATCCTTAGAAGTGAAATACAAGTTATCAAAAGTGAAAATATGTAATGAAGGATATTGTTTTAAAATAACATTCATATTAGTCAAAAATCTTAGTCAAAATATTCTTCTGGGTACTCTATTTTTAACACAAATATATCAATTTAAAGTTGATAGTCAAGGAATTTATACTGATATTATGGGAACAAAAATAAGCTTTAAATTTTTATCACCAATAGATACTAAAGACATTCATTTACTACAACAAAATACAATTACTAAACAAATTAATTTAATAATTAATAAACAACATCATATTAATTATCTACAAAAAGAAATTAAATATAAAAGAATTGAGGAACAATTAGAAAAACCTAATATTAAAGAAGATATAGAATAAATTGAAAATAAATTTAGAGAAGAAGTATGCTCAGATTTGCCTAATCAATTTTTGGATAGAAAAAAACACGTAGTTACTTTACCATACAACAAAGAATTTAATGAAAACAAATTGCAACAAAGCCTAGGTCAATTCAAATAAATCAAGAATTATTACAATATTGCCAAGAGGAAATACATGATTTATTAAAGAAGAAATTATTTAGAGAATCAAAATCACCTTGGAGTTGTGTAGTATTTTATGTTAATAAAAAAACTGAATTAGAAAGAGGAGTTCCAAGATTAGTAGTCAATTGCAAACCATTAAATAAAGTGATACAATGGATTAGATATCCTATTCCTAATAAACGAGATTTAGTCAAAATACTTTATGATGCAATATTATTTTCAAAATTTGATATGAAAAATGGATTTTGGCAAGTTCAAATTGCAGAATAAGACAGATATAAAAACAACTTTTACAGTACTATTTGGGCATTACAAGTGGAATGTAATGCCATTTGGACTAAAAAATACTCCATCTGAATTTCAACATATTATGAATGATATATTCAACCATTATACAAAATTTATTATAGTATAAATAGATGATATATTAATCTTCTTCGAAGGAATAGAGCAACATTTCAAACATTTAAAAACATTCTTTCATGTAGTTAAGAAAAATGGACTAGTAATTTCTGCTCCCAAAATGAAGTTATTTCAAACGAAGATTAGATTTTTGGGGTATGACATATATCAAGGAACAATAAAACCTGCCCAAAGAGCAATAGAATCTGCTTACAAATTTTCAGATGAAATTAAAGATAAAAATCAATTTCAAAGGTTCTTAGGATCTTTAAATTATGTCTCAGATTTCTTTCCAAATCTTAGAAAAATATCCAAACCTTTATTTCAAATACTTCAAAAGAATCATTTGCCCTAGACGGATCAACATACTAGAATAGTCAAAATTCAAAAAGAAAATGTAAAAACACTTCCTTGTTTAGGAATTCCACATCCTGATGTATTTATGATCTAGAAACAAATGCCTTAGAAATATGATATGGAGGCATCCTTAAGGAAAAACTACCAGAATCAAGTAAAGAAGATTTAGGTAGATATCATTCAGGATTATGGCTCGGACCACAAAAGAATTACCCAACTATTAAAAAAGAAATTTTATCAATTGTTTTATGTATTACAAAATTTCAAGATGATTTATTCAAAAAAAGATTTTTACTTCGTATTGATTGCAAATCTGTAAAAGAGATTTTACAAAAAGATGCTAAAAATTTAGCTTCTAAACAAATTTTTGCAAGATGGCAAGCAATTTTATCTGTATTTGATTTTGAAATTGAATTTATTAAAGGAGAAAATAATTTTATTCCAAATTTCTTAACATGAGAATTTTTATAGGACAGAATCAAAGAGTGAAACACTTGGTGAGAATATTCAAAATGTTAGAAAAAAAGATTATGAAGGCTAGTGATTACATCATGACAAAAACTAATCACTCCATTCAAGTTGCAGGTGTGGGCAAAGTCCTCATTACAAACACTTATTCAGTTTTAGCTGAATATCCTCCTTTATCATTTTCTCAAGCTGTAGCCGGATCATCTACCTAACCAGTTACTAATGAGTAACTGGGTCATCTACCTAGGTAGGTTCGTTTATTCAAAAGTCCAATTACATTACCAAAAGTCAACGTCAACATCTCCAAGTTATTCAGTACATTAAGTCAGTCTCTTTAGTTGAATTAAAAACCCTTACTTAAAGATTATTCCTTCCAGATTGTCAATATATTACAGATAACCCATTGAAAAATTGTCAATTTTATGAGTTAATTCTAGTTGATATCGATAGCGTAGAAATAGTCTATCATAAAGATCCAAAAAATCCATATCAAATTTCTTATTCAATCTGTAAAATAAAGAAAGTCCAAACCCCTAGAGAATTTGGTACCCAATCCATCTGGACCAATGTTTCTTTCTTAATTCCTTACGAATCAAATGGTTATAATTATGTAGATTATCAAAAAGCCTGGTGTAATATGTTTTATCTTAGAACATTTGATCATTCTTGGTTTATTAATTTTGATACTAGGCGTCAAAAGTTTTATCCATCTTGGTTCCTAGAATAGTGGTATTATTTAGGAGTCAATCCCTCAATCTACCCAGAACAAATCAACCAATTGTCTTTTCCTTATTACAAAAAGCATGCTGATGTTCTAGACCAATCTTTTATCCAACAAATTAATTTCCATATAGACTTTCAAATTCCTTGGATTTTATCCTGGTTATATACTATTGAGTCTTATTATTCAAATTGTTATTTGTTATTAGTCAGAAAATTTAGGATCAAATGGTTAGATAAGTATGATATTTCAAGATGTTCAGTTTAAAATATTCAGCAATTGCTCAAATCCAATAAAAAGTCTATTCAGTCTCAGCCGAAGCCCAAGGAGAAATCAATCAAGCCCAATACTCCATCAAAGATAGAAGTCCAAACACATGACAAGTCAACATCTTCAAAACGTTCCAAAAAGAAGAATTCAAAATGTGAATAGCTCAAGCAATTAATGGCCTTTATTCAATAGATTTTGGACAGCTCATCCGGCAGTACTCCCAAAAATTTAGACTAAGATCCGTTTGGTGTACCATTTTTCCAAGATCCTTATGATCTATAAGCAATAAAGTCAAGCATATCCAACTCATTTTCTAGAAAGGCAGTGGAAAAGTGCAAAGCAAGCTTATCCCATGCCAAAAGAAGACAAGTAAAACTGCCCACGATTCTTTGATTTATATTCAATATTATCAAGAACAGTAAAAAGATGTATATAATTGAGTCAATTTGTCAAAACTTGTAATCAGTATGTCTCATTTTTGTAACCATTAGTCAAAGTCATTAATCATTTCATTGGATTTTAAAAGTTTTGAAGTCCGTCACTAATTCTATATAAGGAGTCCCATAACCAAAGAGAAGATATCGGCTTGAAAGAGTGAGTTATTGCCTTCTAAGTTCTCTTGTAGTCTTTTCAAAGAAAGTTTTCAATAAAGGAAGTCTTACTCATCTTTTATTTTTCACATTTCCAACTTGTTATTTAAGTCATATTTTTTGTTTATATGCTTTTATAAGAAACATGATCGGATAATAACATGAAATAATGCAAGAAGTGTTAAAAGTAAAAACATGAAATAATGCAAGAAATATTGGAAGTAATAATTATAAAAGCATATAAATAAAACATATGACTTAAATAACAAGTTGGAAATGTGGAAAACAAGAGATGAGTAAGACTTACTTTATTGAAAACTTTCTTTGAAAAGATTACAAGAGAACTTAGAAAGCAATGACTCACTCTTTCTAGCCGATGCCTTCTCTTTGGTTACGAGACTCCTTATGTAGACTTAGTGAGGGACTTCGATACTTTTGAAATCCAATGACACATTTAATGATTTTGACTAATGGTTACACAAATGAGACATATTGATTGCAAGTTTTGACAAATTGACTCGATTATATACATCTTTTTACTATTCTTGATAATATTGAATATACATCAAAGAAACGTGGGCACTTTTACTTGTCTTCTTTTGGCATGGGATAAGCTTGCTTTACACTTTTCCACCGCCTTTCTAGAAAATGATTTGGATATGCTTGACTTTATTGCTTATAGATCATAAAATTCTTGGAAAAATGGTCCACCAAACGTATCTTCGTCTAGATTTTTGAGAGCGCTGTCGAATGAGCTGTCCAAAATCTGTTGAATAAGGGCCATTAATTACTTGAGTTGTTCACTTTTTGACTTCTTCTTTTTTGGAACTTTTTGAAGATGTTAACTTGTCATGTGCTTGGACTTCTATCTTTGATGGAGTATTGGGCTTGATAGATTTCTCCTTAGGCTTAGCCTGAGATTGAATAGGCTTTTTACCGGACTTAAGCCATTGCTGAATATTTTGAACTGAAAATCTTGAAATATCATACTTATCCCACCATTTGATCCTAAATTCTCTAACTAATGACAAATAACAATTTGAATATTAGGACTCAATAGTATATGACCAGGATAAAATCCAGGGAATTTGAAAGTCTATATGGAAATTAATTTGTTGGATAAAAGGTTGGTCTAGAACATCAGCATGCTTTTTGTAATAAGGAAAAGACAATTGGTTGATTTGTTCTGGGTAGATTGAGGGATTGGCTCCTAAATAATACCACCATTTTAGGAACCAAGATGGATAAAACTTTTGACATCCTGTATCAAAATGGATAAACCAAGAATGATCAAATGCTCTAAGATAAAACATATTAAACCAGGCTTTTTGATAATCTACATAATCATAACCATTTTGTTCGTAAGTAATTGATAAAGAAACATTGGTCCAGATGGATTGGGTACCAAATTCTTGAGGGGTTTGGACTTTCTTTATTTTACAGATTGAATAAGAAATTTGATCTGGATTTTTTGGATCTTTATGATGAACTATTTTTACGCTATGGGTATCAACTAGAATTAACTCATAAAATTGATGATTTTTCAATGGATTATCCGCAGTATATTAACAATCTGGAAGGAATAATCTTTGAGTAACGATTTTAAATTCAATTAAAGAGACTGACTTGGTGTACTAAGTAACTTGGAGATGTTGGCATTGACTTTTGATAATGTAATTGGAGTTTTGAATAGACGGAACTACCTGGGTAGGTGACCCAGTTACTAACTAAGTACCTGGTTGGGTGGATGACCCGGCTATAACGTGAGAAAATGATAAAGGAGGATATTCAGCTAAAACTGAATATGTGTTTGCAATGGGGACTTTGCCCACACCTTCAACTTGAATAGACTGATTAGTTTTTGCCATGATGTAATCACTAGCCTTCATAATCTTTTTTTCTAACATTTTGAATATTCTCACCAATTGTTTCACTCTTTGATTCTATCTTATAAAAATTCTCTTGTTCAGAAATCTGGAATAGAATTATTTTCTCCTTTAATAAATTCAATTTCATCAAATACAGATAAAATTGTCTGCCATCTTGCAAAAATTTGTTTATAAACTAAATTTTTAACCTCTTGTTGTAAAACCTTTTTTGCAAATTTGCAATCAATACGGAGTAAAAATCTTTTGTTGAATAAATCATCTTGAAATTTTGTAATACATAAAACAATTGATAAAATTTCTTTTTTAATAGTTGAGTAATTCTTTTGTGGTCTGAGCCTTAATTCTGAATGATGTCTAGCTAAATCTTCTTTGCTTGATTCTGGTAGTTTTTGTTTCAGGATGCCTCCATATCCTATTTCTGAGGCATCTGTTTCTATGACCATAAATGCATTAGGATGTGAAATTCCTAAATAAGGAAGCGTTTTGACTTTTTCTTTTAGAATTTTGACTATTCTAGTATGTTGATCCACCAAGGGCAAAGGATTCTTTTGAAGTCTTTGGAAAAAAGGTTTGCATAGTTTTCTAAGATTTGAAAAGAAATTTGAGACATATTTTAAAGATCCTAAGAACCTTTGCAATTGATTTTTATCTTTAATTTCATTTAAAAATTTGTCAGCAAATTCTATTGCTCTTTGGACAGGTTTTATTGTTCCTTGATATATGTCATACTCCAAAAATCTAATCTTTGTTTGAAATAACTTCATTTTGGGAGCAGAAATTACTAGTCCATTTTTCTTAACCATATAAAAGAATGTTTTTAAATGTTTGAAATGTTACTCTATTGCTTCGGAGAAGATTAATATATCATCTATATATACTATAATAAATTTTGTATAATGGTCGAATATATCATTCATATTATGTTGAAATTCAGATGTAGCATTTTTTATTCCAAATGGCATTACATTCCATTCGTAATGCCCAAATGGTACTTGCCAAAATCCGCTTTTCATATCAAATTTTGAAAATTAAATTGCATCATAAAGTCTTTTTACTAAATCTCGTTTATTAGGATTAGGATATCTAGTCCATTGTAATATTTTATTTAATGACTTGTAATTGATTACTAATTTTGGAACTCCTCTTTCTAATTCACCCTTTTTATTAACATAAAATGCTGCACAACTCTAAGGTGATTTTGATTCTCTAATTAATTTCTTCTTTAATAAATCTTGTATTTCCTCTTGGCAATATTGTAATAATTCTTGATTCATTTGAATTGGCCTAGCCTTTGTTGTAATTTGTTTCTCATTAAATTCTTCGATGTATGGTAAAGTAACTACGTGTTTTTTCCTATCCCAAAATTGATTAGGCAAATCTGAGCATACTTCTTCTCTAAATTAATTTTCATTTTTTTCTATATCTTCTTTAATATTAGGTTTTTCTAATTGTTCCTCAATTCTTTTATATTTAATTTCTTTATGTAGATAATTAATATGATGTTGTTTATTAATTATTAAATTAATTTGTTTAGTAATTGTATTTTGTTGTAGTAAATAAATCTCTTTAATATCTATTGGTGATAAAAATTTAAAGCTTATTTTTGTTCTCATAATATCAGTATGAATTCCTTGACTATCAACTTTAAATGGACATATCTGTGTTAAAAATGGAGGACCTAAAATAATATTTTGATTAAGATTTTTTACTAATACAAATGTTGTTTTAAAACGATATACTTGATTACATATTTTGACTTTTGATAACTTGTAATTGACTTCTAAGTATATTCCATTTGCACCATGTAGTCTTTCATATGTTTTTTCATAATACTGTGTTGGAATAAATCCTTCTCTAATACAATTTTGGTTTGCTCCTTAGTCAACCAAAGCAATTATTTCTATTTGTAAATAATTATTTTTATGTAATAATATTCATATGTACCATTTTTTATAATTGATTTTGTCTATAATTTGTACAAAATCCGTTTCTATTTTTGAACTAGAAGCTAAATTTTGATCTTTATTTTTAAATTCAAGTATCGTTAATCTAGTTTGAGTTTGGAGTTCTAATGGTTGACTTTGAATTTCTTTTTTGATTTCTTTTATTTGTTCCTTTAAATTTCTAATTTTTTGTTGTAATTCTCCTGTAGTAACTTGTTTGAATAAAGTTTGTGATGGATATTTATCCCATATCTTGTTTAAACTAAATGTTTCTGGGGTTTTGATACTACTTTTTTGTTCTAAGATTTCTTTTAATCTTATTGAATATTCTCTCTGTATATTCGGGTCTTCAATTTTATCAATAATATTAAATAAAAATTGCTTATCAGTAGTTTTAATAATAGTATTAATTTGCTTACAGTTACGTAATCCTTCTATACAACTTAAAGATTTACTACTTTCTGAAGTATTATTAGTATCTTGGATGTCTAGAATGTCATTGTCATCATCACTAATGCTAGATTCTTGACTAAATTGTTCATTATATAATAATTTATTAATTTTATCTCTTAATTCATTTTGATTATTTAAAAGTTCATTGACTTTATTTTTTTTTTATATTGTTTTGATGTATGACCAGGTTGCTTACAATTCCAACATATCAATTGCTTTTTGGACTTTGAATAATTCTTTTTAGGTTTATATTTTTTCTTATTTTTCTTATACTATTGATTATCAAATTGACTTTTATAAAGTTTCTTTGATTTATTCTTCTTATATTCCTTAGAATATGATGGTGGTCTAATATTTTCATAATCATATTGTTCACAAAATGATTCCATCGTTTTGCTAAAGCTTTTTATTTTTCTTTTCTCTTTTTGTTCTTGACATGTCGCTAAACCTTCTTTTCTAATAAAAGCAAACAATTGACCATATGTTATATTATCTCAAAGAATTGAATTTCCTCTTGTTAATTCTGTTAATTTATTAATTATTTTTTTAGAAAAGAATTTTGGCAATCTTGCAATAAATCTCTCTTTCCAGAAAAAAGCATTGCAGTCTTGTCTTTTGAATACATTTGTTATAAATACATCCTTATACCATCTTAAATCCCCTAAGGTTGGACATCTAAGAGTTGTTAAAATTATTTTTGAACTAGCTAATTTCTCTTTAGGATTTCCTATGAAATGCTTTGAAATAGTATACATTAGTATTTCTACAGCATTTTGAGTTTCTTGAATAGTCACAAATCCATATTCGTCTTCTACTTGAGTTTTTTCTACGTGATTAAGTATTATTTGTTGATTATTAAGTCCTATACAATTATCCCACCAATATTTTAATGTTCCTGTAAAACCTGCAACTAATAACTTAGCAGCTTCACTATCACTTGTTTTATAAGCTTTATAAGTAGCAGATGCTATTCCCATTTCTTGTGAGGTATTAATTATTTCATATTCTGACTTACATCTATATTCCATTTATAAATTGAATCAGCTGCATATATATTTGAAATAAATTGTTTTCTTTCTTCATACATTAGATCTGGTGGAGTTGGTCTTGGATAATATATTCTTGTAGGGGCCTGGTTCCATTTATCTTTTCTAGTTATTTTGTTAATTTCATCTATATCTTCATATGTTGCAATAGATTGAGTATCACTTTGTTGATTTTGATCTATGATATTAAATTTATTGGAAGAATTTGGTAATGTCTTAAGTTTTTTATTTATCTGATCAATTAAGTTTATTTTAAAAAGTTTTATTGGTATATTATTTTGTCAAACTGGTTTAAATAGTGGTGGTGAAATATCTTGAGGAAATATCAGGGGCTGTTTTAATTTAATATTATCTATTTGATCTTCTGTTCTTGTAACTTGTTTAGATACAATATTAAGTAATTGATTATGAAAATTATTTTGTTCATAAATTTTTTTAATATCTCCTAATGTTGCATTTTCATTATCTGGTTTATTAGATTATTTTTTGAATGGTGTTGCTAAGATTTTTGTTTCACTTGTTTTAATCTTAATTTATTCTAAAGGTAGGTGTATTGATTGAATTATTCCATGTTGCGTAATTTCCCATTTTTTATATTCATTTATTTGATAAATGACATGTTGACTTTTATATGATAATTGTATATTATGGTTTGATGCATACGTGTTAAACCAAATAAAGAAATGAATGGTAATTTATTCTTTTCTAATTTCTTCATTTTTTTTGTTTAGTAAATGTGCTAACATGCCATTTTCTTTTAAAGTTATTTTCTTCTTGTAAAAAGTCATTTCTTAAATATTCTTCATTAATTTCAAAATCTTCTTTTTGAATAGTATTAATAGTCTGAAAATCTGATTGTGTAGGTGACATTGGAGGTGATCGATTAACTGGTTCTGTTATAGATGTAGCATAATTTACTGTATAAGGAGGATTATTATTTATTTCACTTGCTTGAGTACTTCCACAGTTAAAACTACTAGTTTTTTATAATGAAAACGAACTCCTAGCAGATTTAATGTCAGAATAAGTTGATAAAGTTTCTCCTATTCTTAAGGAATTGAATCTTAATAAAATTTTTCCTTCTAGATTTTGAATAATTTGTGCTATTTCTTTTTGTGCTATATTCCTAAGTGGTAATAGATTATCTATTTGACACACTTCTGGTACAGTAATTTCATTCGATTTAAGTAATTTTGGTGCATAGGTTAATGTTGGAGTATTTTCTTTTGTTTCTACTATTAATATTGTTGTTTTCCCCTCTAGTATCTTGTAACCTACATCTAGGGTGGAACTCTGATTGTTTAAAATATATCCTATAGAGTAACAAGCATCCATGCCTATTTTTTGTAAAATCTGATTCTGGTAAATGAATATTTAAAATTAATGTATCTAATACTGTTGGATCACGCAAATTAACTTGGAAATTTGGAGCACAATTAAAATAAATAGCGCCATTACAGGGATTTGATTGTACTATTCCTAATAAGGAATCTTGAAATTCTAATAATTTTTTGTCTCTTAATAACATTAATACTGGAGAATCTATTCCTATTTTTTATAATGGTTTGATAGCTATTTTTATTAATCCAAAATATATATAATTAAATCCTTTTTTCTTATAATTTTCTATAGCTGATTGACTAAGTAATCTCATTTCTTCAAATTTATTTTGCAAAGTTAAAGTTTCCTCATGTTCTTTTATTGAATAAGCAGTTTTGAAATCAAAAGTTTCTATTTCATATATACTATGGGGTGAAATATTGGGTAATATATTTTTGTTTAAACTTTGTTTAAAATTAGTAATAACTTCAAATTTTAGCACACAATCTTTTTAGGACAGGGAGGGCTAAGGGAACACCTAAGGCTTACCAACATTTTCACGCTCTCTCTTAGCTGCCAAGAACACCTGCCTTACCAACATATGCACAGCTCTAACTGCTACCTATCCCTATCCCTTAATTCTTGTCTACCAAAATTTTCTTTTACTAATAATTCTAAAATGATATCTATAATTAGAATTTCTCTAAATCCTACCTCTTTCACAAAGCATCCAATAGTGTGTTTCTAAGTCTAATAGATGGTCCTTAAGATAATTTAATTGAGATGTGTACTCTAATTTATCCTCGTGTGATATGCTATACCAATTTCCTGTAAGATAATTTCGTATTGTTTTTAATTCAATTCTATGTATTCTAATACGTTTTCTTAATTCACCCTTTCAATCATTGATCTAAGGATTTAGTATGTGAAAACTTATGGCTCTGATACCACTTGAGAAACAGGATTGGATAAAAACATGAAATAATGAAAGAAATATTAAAAGCAATAATTATAAAAGCATATAAACAAAACATATGACTTAAATAACATGTTGGAAATGTGAAAAATAAGAGATGAGTAAGACTTACTTTATTCAAAACTTTCTTTGAAAAGATTACAAGAGAACTTAGAATGCAATGACTCACTCTTTCTGGCTGATGCCTTCTCTTTAGTTACGAGACTCCTTATATAGACTTAGTAACGAACTTCAAAACTTTTGAAATCCAATGACATGATTAATGACTTTAACTAATGGTTACACAAATGAGACATATTGATTACAAGTTTTGACAAATTGACTCAATTATATATCTTTTTACTCTTCTTGAAGTCCTAGCAACACCATTTAAAAAAGGATTTAATAAACCAGATAATGAAAATGCAACATTAGAAGATATCAAGAAAATTTATAAACAAAATAATTTTTATAATCAATTACTTCATACTGTATCTAAATAAGTTACAAGATTAGAAGATCAAATAGATAATATTAAATTAAAACAGTCGACGACATTTGCTCAAGATATTTCCCCATCACTATTTAAACCAGTTTAACAAAATAATACACTAATAAAACTTCCTAGGATAGATTTAATTGATTAGATTAATAAAAAAACTTAAGAGATTACCAAGTTCTTCCAATAATATTAATATTATAAATAAAAATCAATAAAGTGAAACTCAATCTATTATAACATCTGAAGATATAGATGAAATTAATAAAATAACTAGAAAAGATAAATAGAAACAAACCCCTACAAAAAAAAAATATTACCCAAGACCTGCTCCACTAGATCTAATGTACGAAGTAAGAAAACAATTTATTTCAAATAGATATGCGGGTGATTCAATTTATATATGGAATATAGATGGTAAGTCAGAACATAAAATAATTAATACCTTACAAGAAATGGGAATGGCATCTGCCGCTTATAAAGCTTATAAAAGAAGTTATTGTGAGGCTGCTAAGTTATTAGTTGCAAGTTTTACAGGATTACTAAAATACTGGTGGGACAATTGTATAGGATTTAATAATCAACAAATAATACTTAATCATGTGGAAAAGACCCAAATAGAAGATTAAGATGGATTTGTAACTATCCAAGAAACCCAAAATGCTGTAGAAGCACTAATACATACTATTTCAATATATTTCATAGGAAATCCTAAAGATAAATTAGCTAGTGCAAAAATAATTTTAACAAATCTTAGTTGTCCAACTTTAGGAGATTTTCAATGGTATAAAGATGTATTTGTAACAAATATATTTAAAAGACAAGACTGCAATGTTTCTTTCTAGAAAGAGAGATTTATTGTAGGATTACCAAAATTCTTTTCTGAAAAAATAATCAATAAATTAACAGAATTAACAGGAAAAAGTTCAATTCCTTGAGAAAATATAACATACGGTAAATTGTTTTCTTTTGTTAAAAAAGAAGGTTTAGCAATATATTCAAGAACAAAAAGAAAAAAAGAAAAGTAGAAAGATTTAGTAAAATAATGGGATATTTTGGTGAACAATATGGTTATGAAAATCTTAGGCCATCATCCTATTCTAAGAAGTATAAAAAGAATAAATCAAAAAATCTTTATAAGTACAAAAGTCAATTTGATAACCAATACTATAAGAAGAATAAGAAAAAATATAAACCTAAAAAGAATTATTCAAAGTCTAAAAAACATTTAGTATGGTAGACTTGTAAGCAACATGGTCATATGTCAAAACAGTATAAAAAGAAAAATAAAGTCAATGAGCTTTTTAATGACTAAGATGAACTAAGAGATAAACTCAATAAACTGTTATTTCGTGCACAATTTAATCAAGAATATAGTGTTAGTAAACTCAATAAACTATTATATAGTGCACAATTTAATCAAGAATATAGTATTAGTAACAATGATAATGATATTCAAGAAATTCAAGATGCTGATAATACATCAAAAATTAGTAAATCTTCAAATTGTACAGAAGGATTTTGTAACTGTAAACAAGTTAATGTTATTACTAAAAATATTGATAAACAATTTTATTGGATATTATTGATAAAATTAAAGACCATAATATAAAAAGAGAATATTTAATAAAATTAAAAGAAATTTTAGAACAAGAAAACAGTATTAAGACTCCAGAAGTATTTAGTTTAAACAAGATATGAAATAAATATCTATCACAAAGTTTATTCAATCAAGTTACTACAGGAGAATTACAAAAAAAAAAAATTAAAAATCATAGAGAACAAATGGAAGAAATTCAAAATCAACAATTAAAACAACTCCAAACTCAAACTAGATTGACAATACTTGAATCTACAAACAAAGATCAAGTTTTAACCTATAGTTCAAAAATAGAAACAGATTATATACAGATAATACAAAAGATTAATTATCAAAATTGGTAGTCAAAATATTATTACTTATAGATAACAGATTGCAGATAGTAACAATTGCATTAGTTGACTCAGGAGCATATCAAAATTGTTTTAGGGAAGGTCTTATTCCAACTCAATATTATGAGAGACTACATGGTGCAAATAGAATGTCGTTAGAAGTCAACTACAAGATATGAAAATTCAAAATATGGAATCAAGGATATTGCTTTAAAACAACATTTATATTAGTAAAAACATCTTAGTCAAAATATTATTTTAGGGAATCCAGTCTTAACACAAATATATCCATTTAAAGTTGATAATAAAAGAATTCATACTGATATTATGGGAACAAAAATAAGCTTTAAATTCTTATCACTAATAGAAACCAAGGAAATTTCTTTACTCTAACAAAACACAATTGATAGACAAATTAACTAAATAAATAATAAACAACTTCATATTAATTATTTACAAAAGGAAATTAAACATAAAAGAATTGAGGAACAATTAGCAAATCCTAATATAAAAAAAGAAATAGAAAATATTGAAAATAAATTTTCGGAAGAAGTATGCTCAGATTTGCCTAATCAATTTTAGGATAAGAAAAAACACGTAATTACTTTACCATATATCAAAGAATTTAATGAAAAACAAATTCCAACAAAGGTTAGACCAATTCAAATGAATCAAGAATTATTATAATATTGCCAAGAGGAAATACAAGATTTATTAAACAAGAGATTAATAAGAGAATCAAAATCACCTTGGAGTTGTGCAACCTTTTTCTTCTCCACCTTATTTTACTTTCACAACAGCATAATATTCACTAGCAATAAGCTTAATCTTGAAAAATTAAACATTTCATTTGCAAGCAAAATTATTAACTTGTTTGACAATTGAGGCTGAACTTCTCAGCCTAAAATTAATTGGACTAAAATCACAATATAAAAGAAACTGCTTCTAGGGAAATTTTATCACAAATAGCAAATTCCATATATATGCAAAGCATTAGACATAACATAGAAACCTAGCAATCCCAAACACACTCATAATCTTCTTGTCCTTCGAAAACCGGGTTTTGTTATAGTAGAGCTGCTATATAGTAAGCAAAAATCAAAATTGTATAAAAATCGTAAATGAGTTATAAAAGTTATAAATGAGTAAATAAAAGTTGTAAAACAATTTTAGAACTTTTATTTACTCATTTACTATTTTTTTACATTTATTTAAGATTTTTATTTTTGCTGTACTGTACAACAGCAGTTATACTATAGCAATTCTGTTGAAAACCCTATCATTGTCTTCAGTACATGAAGAGAATCTATCATCATTTATTGCAAATAGTATTCAAGCACTTACTTATTAACACAACCGACGCTTGAATTTTTCTTCAAAGCGTAGACCGACGTCTTGGAAAGCTCTCAACTTCTGTAAGAAAGTCCCAATTGTACCATAAAATATGTTCTTCAATCACGATCTCGGTCTCAATCTTTAGGTTGAAATTTTTCGAATTAAACAGATAAGCCAAAGTAAGAAATTACTAATAGATGAGACAAAACTTTTTGGTTTAAAATAATTACAATGGCGATCAAAATAGAGATGAGTCCTGCTTCAATTGTTTATCAATTATGGAAATAAATTATCACGACAACTATATACATGCAACTCATAATCTGTGGAAGTATTTTTACATTCCATTACAATGATGCATCTTAAACAATGTTATCTACGATATTTACTCTATATTACATATTATACCAATTAACTAAGGGTGGTAATTCAGATCACGACACTCGAATCCGATACAACACGACACGAAAATTTGCGGATTTGGCTTTGCCTTAATCGTGTTCATGTCGTGTTCGTGTCAGAATTTTCAACTTGTTTAATAATCATATCGTGTTCGTATTGAGTGCCTTCAACCCACGAACACGATTATGACTCCATTTATGATATGAATTCATTTATGATACGCATATATATTAAATAGGATTGACACGAATATAAATTAAAACACGATTAACACGATTATTGACACGAATAGTATTTTATAATTTTTTTACATATTAAATGATACAAATTAAAAATTATAATATTTTATCATATTAATAAAATTAGAAGGATACTGGACACATCACCTTTAATTTCTAATTTCCTAAATCAAATATTGAAGTTTGTATTATTTCTTGGTATTTAGTTTTGTTTAATTTTGTATATTACGTAATAACCTTTTCATTCAAAATTTGGTTTTAATGTATAATCACGTAATAATCGTGTCATAATTGTGTCATAACTATAAATGGGTCGTGTCAATCGCGTAAACGTGTCATAATCATATCAGACAAGTCTTGTTCATGTTTAACACGAATATGACCCATTCATTATTCATGTTTGCGTGTCGTATTGTGTTACCTACTTAATAATCGTATCATATTCGTGTTGACCATTTATGACACGAATAATAAAAATGGATTGTGTTCGTGTTGAGTCAATCTTTGTTGTGTCACAGCTCGACACGACACGAATACGACCCCCAAACACGAATTGCCACCCTTATAATTAACATATCAGTAAATATCTCTTTATCACCAGAATGCCGCAAATCAAATTATATATAATAATCAAAAGATTTCATAATAATATTTTACCGGACACAAAACAATCAATGTCATGTTAACAATTAATTATTAATAACACCTCAAAACACCAATATATGGGTGAAGATAGAGAACAAAAGAAACCAAAATGTGATGACCAGTTGGCATTTTCGTTGTTCATGCATGTGGCATATATTGGTATTGCATGTCAATAGACTGAACATGAACCATATATATTATTTGCATGAGAGAGGAATAAATGATGACAAGATAATAACTCGATTATTATGTGTCCAAGCACTTGTTTTATAGGTTGAAAAATTCAATTGGGTGAATAATTCTTGGTAATTAATTAACTAAAAAAAATTTCGCCTACAAAACTTTTTTTTAAGATATGGGGGAAATAATCAAAGCAAAGAACAATGGTTACCAATAAGATAGTTTGTTAAGGACAGATTAATTCTTAATATGATAGTTTGTTGAGAAGGGATTAAACATATAGTTTATTAAGGAGGGATTAAACATTAATGCAAGATAGAAAAATGATATATTAGTGTGGTTGATCAGTTAGAAATACAACTATTTCTTCCTTTTTTGCAGTTTGAAGACAATTTTATGGTTCATGTATAATGTTAGAGAGTTAATTATTCATGTTAATAATTTTGTGGTTCATGTATGATTTTAGGTAGTTAATTATTCATGTTAATTAATTAATTTGATATTAGTTAGTTTGTTAAGGCTTAAACACTGTATTATGTATATGATAACTACATAATTGTATTCACGTTAAGTTAATAAATATTTATAGAAAACATTCGTTTTGTTACCATTATTTTTTTCTATTTTCTTGGAAATGCTACAAACCCAAGTCTAACCTAGAATTTCAATTTAAATTTACAAAAATTAATTTTTGATTCAAAATAAATTTAATTCAAACTAACAGACAACTACATAGCAATACTATATTTTAATTTTCTACACTAATTAGGAGAACATTTATGTGTAACTTGTCAAACTTACATGCATGAGTTCTAGCTTAAAGTGCAAAAATTTTGAACTTTATATATATCTGCAATCTTTTTCTTTTAAAGGAATTGAATACTTACCCGCAAGATCAAATTCATATGTACATGATAATTATCAAATTTGAGATAAACTCATTCACTAACAAATTGATATGGGCTTTGAATCACAAATCACAATCTAAAAGAATACATTTCAATTATATATTGCTACAACCAGTTCAATATTTATCCAACACCATTACGAAATTATCATTATATATTTCTATGAAAAAAATTAAAAAGAAATTACTAGCTATTCTAATTTTCAATACTATTAATTTCCCATTAATGTAATAATTTATTTGTTATTGTAAGTTCTGGAAGTATGCAGTTATAAGAAATATAACAGTAAACTGTAACGTAAATTAACACAGGAGGATTTTTTACGTGGTTCGGTTATAAAACCTACATTCACGGACAGCTATAGAGCTGTAATTCACTAAGTTCTTGTTTGTACAATCTTTAGTATTTTTTACAGTGCTAACTCACTCTCACACACTAACTTAATCTTTGTAAAACAATATCTCGCCAAGATCTTAAACTCTAGTGACACTGCTCACTCTCTGTCACAGATAACTTAACAACACACTGTTAAGTTGTACATAACAATGATGTCTGACACTGAATTACATAAACACTTAACTCGCAAGTTCTCTCAATTGTCTACTAATCACACAGACCTAATCAACAATTCATGTACGATTACAACCTCTCATACATGAATAAAACACTCATAAAATCAAATCAAAGAGACATTTCTATTTGTGTTAAAGCTCTCCTCTTTAATTCTTGGAATGCCGAAACCTAAACTCACACAACACACCACCTTTTTCGTTATGAGAATATAACGGTATATATAGTGGTATGCCTGGACAAAATCTACTTGGAATCTTGTAAAAATTTTAATCAAAATCATATTAGGATAAGGAGAAATATAATAGGAAGAGATATAATTAAAATCCTAAAGGAATTAGGACGCAAATAAATATTCTCCTATTTTAATTAGGATACAAGAAACGATATCCTAATCTAAGAAGATATTTATTGTAAACCAAATACTTCATATAATATTCTTCTAGAAACAGTAAAATAGGAATCAACATAATATTCTAGTTTTATCACAAGTTGTACAAAATAACATGTGCATGGCACATGCATGTTGACACCAACAGTTATTCTCTTCGAAGAAATTTATATGGATTGCACAAAAGGTTTTAAGAGTAACACAATATTTCTTGATTAATTTAAAAAATAAATTATTTAAATCTATGAATTTAAATTGAAATACAATTTTCAAATATGTAAATTTTCAATTTTTTTTTAAAACATCACTACTACAAAAACACTCATCGATGAGTGCTGAAATGAGACAATGATAACATTTTGAAACCCTAATCTATGCGCCTGACATCGTAGGGGTGCTTCAAAACGATGACAGTTTTAAACACTTATCTTTTTGCACATATACGATGACAGTTTTTAAAACAACTGTGATCATTTTATGTTTAAAGTGTCTTCATAGTGCAGATGCAATGACAACTTTTTCTAAACAACACTCATCTTTGTAAAATTAAAATGTTTATATAATGACAGCATTGTTGTTTCCAACCGTCATCTTATCAATTTTTTTGTTAAAAAAATTTAAATTATTTTTTTAAAATATCATAGATGCTGCTCTAATTTATATATTAGATATTGAAACTCGTAGGTACATAGAGAACAAATCCATAAATCTAAATTAATAGCCACAAGTATATAAAACCACATATCTATATACAAATTTCATTACAACCAAAGTAAACAACAAAATCTTCAAAGTAAAGTAGTGCTTCATCAACAAGAATGATTCCTTTGAAAAAATTGCAAAATTATAGAACTTTCACCACGATTCCTTCCAAAAACTGCAAAACAATAAGACATTTTTACCAAAAAAGTAACAAAACAACAACAAGAAAAAAAAATTAAAAGAGTAAAGAAAAAATATATGGTTACTAACTATCTTATAAAAATTATAATAACAAAAGAAAAAA
The DNA here is from genome assembly GCA_013180625.2 of Boswellia sacra. Taxonomy (NCBI): domain Eukaryota; kingdom Viridiplantae; phylum Streptophyta; class Magnoliopsida; order Sapindales; family Burseraceae; genus Boswellia; species Boswellia sacra. The sequence continues at coordinate 56,689 of SNVD02016154.1, read as the reverse complement.
AAGAAATCTATAATTGCAAAAAGTAGCTAGATTTACCTATTGCATGGTATTGAAATCATAACAGGCATGATTTCTTTCAAAAAGATGCAAAATGTAGCACTTTCACTATGACTCCTTCAAAATATTTTGCAACCGAAATTATTTGTAATTCAAACAAAAAATTAAGAAGATATATGAACCACCAAAATTCACGAGTATAATATCAAATTATTAATAATATACATACCATATACTATTATAAATGAAACAAAACTTCCATAGATACTCCGCCCACTCGCATCTAATCTCATCAATCGCTTCTTGGTCATAACTTTCTGCTCTAGCAAACTATAAACAAAAAATAACAATTTTAAAGATTACATCTAAATATGGATGATTTCAATTTAAACACAAATCTAAAATTACCTTATTCTTACAAAATCCACTAAGATCAGTAACAATCTCTTTATATATGCCAAAACATAGTACCACACTCAACATTTGTTGGTTGTCGAGGGCATTACACAACAAGGTATATAATCAGAATATTTAAAAATAATATTTTTCAAGAAAACTAATGCTTATACATTGACAGTCTTCTAATTTATGCTTTTCCGACTACCACACTCTACACAATAGATCTTAAAAGCACTACATTATCAAAATTCAACTACATAGATAAGTTAACTTGATAAATTATGATATCTAATTTACTAAGGCTATAAGAACTTACAAATGAACAAATTCCTTTAAATCTGTACGAGGATCATGGCCAAGTGGATCCAAGAAGTATGCTTGACAACGGTGTGGATCTATAACTACTAACATCCAATGTCCCCTATAAATAAAATTCATGTAATAGAATAATATGAATGTTATGAAATTTCTCATTTACCATTTAAAAGTACATAAAAATTAATAGAAAACTTACTCAGTAATATATGGAAAGATTAGAACTTGATGGACATCAAGTTGTTTCATTCTTAACACAAGTTCACGAGCTCTTTCAGCATTATGTTGTGCCGATACATTTGAAAATGTAGAAGGATTACCAAATTTATATCTTTTGTCCAATTGTTGCTCCTTCAACTTCTCATAAAGTAGCCTATGAAAAAAATAATTAATGTTCGATGAATATCCATGATAGATAAAAATTCATTATATGTAATACACAATAATTAATGTTTATCATACCTCATGTAAACTATTATTGTCGTAACTGAAATCTTTTTCATTTAACAAAATTGTATGATGTCATCTCTCATTATATACATTGATCCAAACTCCAAGCCAAAGATATCTTGATCAAAATACAACTTTAAAATTCCATCTTTTTCCATGACTTCAGTAGCAAATCGAAAAATGGAATTCATTCTACTTGGCATTGAGCATTGTTTTATTTTCTCAGTGGCTTTAACAAAGTCCTAAAAGTATTAAGATAAAAAACTGTAAGGATAAAAATAATTTTTAAAAATTTTCAATTATGAATATTAAAAAAACTATAATATAACTATAATATTACCTCAGTATTAGATGCAATGACAAGATGTTTAGGCCAAGCTACATGAGATCTAATTGCTTGACCAACAAAAAGCAACTCATCACCAACAGGACAGGGGAGAAGTGCATTTTTTTCAAGCCAATTTCAATTGCCACACGCACATCAGTAGAAGCTAATGGAATGCCATGAACAACCGCATTGGGTTCATTTGTTTTTGAACATCATGCCAATCGTAACAATATTATTAACATTCTCCAAAGCTAGTTTGCATTTAATACCCTATGTTAACATAAATAAAGTTAATGCATTTCCAAAGTTAATAAAAAATAAAAGTTAACGTTATATGTAAGATACCTCTTGTGAAGGTTTAACTAGCATTTCTTGATGGTAAAACATTTGATATCCTTTAGAGCAACTTGCATTCTCAGATTGCTCTTTCTCTTGTTGGTTTAGAAAGTCATATTCTTTCCTTCTTTCTTCAACTTTTCACTCCACAGTCTCATTTATAATTCTTTCCATTTTTTCCTCAATGAGCTTATCAATATTGAAGGACAAAGGCTTCCGTTTTTTTCTTCCTAAGTACACAGATGGTGCAACTCCATGTCCTTTACCTCGTGTACGACCCTAATGTTCATGAGACCCCAATGTCATGGTAAGGATGTCTTCACCTTCTGGAAGGGGTACACCATTTACCTCATGTGTCTCTTTCAACTCATCCTACGAAAGAAATAAAAGACTACTATTAGTTTTTTGTTTGTTTTTGTAGCATCATTATAAATGAAAATTTTAAATACATCTAAACGTACTATTTTCTCAGCCTTCCTTTTAGCTTCAGCATTGATATATTCTCTCTTCTTGCTCTTACGTGTAGCTTTCCATAAGTCCCAACGAGGAATTTCTTCATCATTGCCACTCACTTTTTGCTGCAAACATTAAAAAGATAAAGGTATAAAAATCCTAAAACTATTAATAATTCAAATAAACTTAATTGACAAGAGTACTACAATTTGCTTCTCTAAGCCTGCATAACCCAATCTTGAAATACAATGATCAATTTTATTTTGCTTTCGATGAACTTGTTGTTTTCCTCTTAATTCTTGCAAAATGAAATACAATGAAAATAAATTAAATTGCAATCACTTTAAGTTTATTTGCAAAATCAAGAAAGTATTAAAATCTAAGTATATAATACTACCAAAAATTCTAGGGATAATCGATCTTTAACAAATCTATCCCAATCTTCTTGTAGGATGTAATTATAAGGAGGACACTTAAGCATCTCAGGTTCATCCTTGAATGGGTAAATAAACTTTGATGTTAGGTTGTTCTTAAATGTTCTCCACTTGTCAGGGCATGAAGACAACACATACTTTTTCCGATCTTCATCAATCTCATATGTCATCTACATGAAACAAATATAAGTTATTGTAGAAAGAAAACATCAATAATTGTTTAATTAAAAATTAGTTGGTTCATACCTTAATAATTTGCCATAATTTTTCTTTTTTCTCTCTTGGGACATTAAACGAACTATCATATATAATTGGGACATTTTTACAAGTGGTCACTCCTAGAAAGCTTTTAAATTTTGCTGCTCCATTACCAACTGCTTGGCCATTGATATTAAACTCAATAGGTAGTCTCTTCCTAAGGCTTCTTGCTTTCACAATATGACTTAATTGAGTCGAACCTTTAGGTTTCCTTTTCTCTTCATTTGTTTCTATGTGCAATGAAGGTGAACCATGTTCTTTTGAAGGCGGTGGTGCATCCATAAAACCTATAAAATAAGAACAAAAAGGATTAGTTTTGATTAATTTAAAAAAAATAGAAAACTAACGATATAAAGAGATTAGTACTTACAAAGATCAAGATTACAAAACAAGAAAATGCAATTGATAATGATAACAAATATTAATATTCAGAGCATACTTTTATGAACTTCTATCATGAATTTTGCACCCAAGTACCCTCACAATCAGCTCTTGTATAGGCAGGCTCATTCTCATCCATAATATCAAATGAGTGAATGCATGATAATACACTAGCGGCATATTGTTGATCAACATTGATGTCTTCCAAGTCATCTTCATCTGAGTCATCCATAAAAACCCTTTTAGAAGGTTCACAAACAATTGACCATCTTGAATCAAATTGGTCTTCAACATAAAACACTTGCTTTGCTTGAGAAGCCAAAATGAAAGAATTTGTTTTATGTCCTATTCGATGAAGATCAACTTGTACAAATCCAAACTCATCAACTTTGACACTAATACTATTTTCAACCCAATCACATTTAAGAATTCGAAATTTATTATAATCAAGCTCCCAAATCTCTTGGATTACACCATAAAAGGACATATCTGTAAACATAGGATTCTTATCCTTGGCACCATAAATTTGCATCGTCTTCGCCACTAAGGTAACCCCACTATTTTGAACAACTCTTGAATTGTCTAACTCTTTGGTGTAAAATCAACAACCATTGATCACATACGCAGAATGTTTTATCACATCAGGTTGAGGTCCATTTGCAATCAACCTAAGGGATTCAAAAATGCTACTTCTTTGATTACTTAATTGTTGCTCAACCTAAAACACAAATGATTACTGTGAGAAAGTGCATGTTAGCTATTATTGTCAATGCATAGAGTACAATATAGAATGAAATTTGCTTACTTTACATTGTAACCAAGATATAAAGGTACGATTATGTTCAACTTGTAGCCATTGCTGCCTTCTAGACTTTTTTGGATTTTGTGCTTTCAATTGCTCCGTATGCTCCCTGTCATGAAAAAGTGATAAGAACATGCTTAGAAAATTGTCATTGTAAATTTAAAAAAAAAAAAAGGAATAAAGAACAGTGAAATATTTAATACTAACTTGACGTATGGTTGAACATCTTTTGTGTTTTCTAGGATATAAAGGTGTGCTTGCATTAATTGATCACGGGGCACCATCACAACAGTAGAACTTGGATATGCATAATCATATAAATTCTTTCTAGAAGGAATTTCAATTGTATCCAAGCCAGATAGATACTCTTTACAAAACTCTACAGCTTCTTCGACAATGTATGATTAAGCAATGCAACCCTCTGGTTTATTGTAATTCCTAACATATCCCTTTAGTACTTTCATATATCTTTCAAATGGGTACATCCATCGTAAGTAAACTGACCCACAAAGTTTAACTTCTCTAACAAGGTGACCTGTTAAGTGAATCATGATATCAAAAAATGATGGTGGAAAGAACTTCTCAAGCAAACATAATGTTGTGACAAGATCATGTTATATTTGCTCAAGTTTGGAAACATCTACAACCTTGTTGCACAGAACATTTAAAAAGATGCAAAACTTTGTTATAGCATACCTCACATGCTTAGGTAATAATGCTCATATAGCCAAAGGAATTAATTGTTGCATGAGAACATGACAATCATGAGACTTCAAACCATAAAGTTTGAGATCTTGCATGGAGACACAATTTCTTATATTTGAAGCATAACTATCAGGAACCTTGACCTCTGATAATGTTTTACAAAATCTTCTTTTTTCTTCTCTAGACAATGTATATGATGCTGGAGGTAGGTAGGTACGATTATTAATAATTTGTGGTGCCAACTCACTTCGTAAACCCATGTCCACAAGATCCATACGAGTTGAAAGTCCATCTTTTGATTTTCCATCGATGCCCAATAATGTGCCTATAAGACTATCACATACATTTTTTTCAACATGCATAACATCAAGTACATGTCAAACATACAATGACTTCCAATATTCTAGGTCAAAGAATATGGATTTCTTCTTCCAATAACTTTGAGAGTCACCCTTAGTAGAACGATGATTTACATTTTTCTTTCCCCATGAGACATTTAAACTTGATACTTTTTTTAACACCTCCTCTCCACTTAATGGTTCTGGATGGGTTGCAAATTCTTGTTGACCATTGAAAGCTTTTTTTTTTTATAACGATATGGATGAAAGCGATGTAAAAATCTTCTATGTCTGGTAAATGACATTTTCTTACTATATTTCAAACGACAAGAATATGTTTGTTCACCACAAATTGGGCAAGCATTATACCTTTTTACAGGACAACCAGCCAAATTTCCATATGCAGGAAAATCATTAATAGTCCAAAGTTAAACAGCTTTTAAAGTGAAGGATTGTTTCAAGTATGCATCATAAGCTTCAACACCCACCTCCCACAATAATTTAAGATCATCAATCAATGGAGCCAAATATACATCAATATCATTACGAGGTTGCTTAGGACCTAAGATTAACAATGTAAGCATGACAAATTTTCTTTTCATGCATAACCATGGTGGAAGGTTATAAATTATCATCATAACTGGCCAACAACTGTATCTACTACTCATAGATTTATACGGATTAATTCCATCTGCAAAAATAGCAAGTCGTAGGTTTTTAGGTTCAACAGCAAAATTAGGCGATAAAAAATCTATTAGCTTCCATGATGGCGTATCTGTTGGATGACGTAATTGACCATCAACTTCTCTTTGACTTGCATGCCATGCTAGATTTTTTGCATTTTCAAAACTACGAAACATTCTTTTAAACTATGGAATAGGTGGGAAGTATCATAAAACCTTCGCAGGAACCCTTGTTTTATTAACATTTGATTTCGTAGTTACCTTCCATCTTGACAGTCCGCAAGTGGGGCAAGAGGTTTTATCTTGATGCTCTTTTCTATATAAGATACAATCATTTGGACATGCATGTATCTTCTCATACTCCATACCCAAGGCATTTAAAGCTTTTTTTGCTTCATAAATAGATTTTGGCATCTCATTGTTGTCTGGAAGAAGTTCTGATAACAATTGAAGTAACGCTGTGAGACTTTGATCTGACCATCCATATTTTGCTTTCAAATTGAATAGTTCTACCAAGGTAGATAACTTTTTGGACTTTGTACATCCTGGATATAATGGTTTCTCAGCATCCTCAAGTAATTTCTCAAATGCTTCAGGATTGCTTTCATAATCATCCTGAATATCTTGAACCATCTCAATAGTGTTTGCAATAGATTCAAGTTCAGGTTCTTTTACAATCCGCATATTTCTGCTAGTTGCAGGATCCTTGACAAGTTGTTCCCCATGAAAAAAACCAATTGTGATAACTTTGATCAATTCGAAGAACAAATGATTTTTCAATTCCATGGCAGTTTAATTTCTCATATTCCCACATTTCAAGCAAGGACAAGGAATGTAATTTGGGTCTTTTGCATTCAGTAATGCAAACTTTATAAAGCTCTCAACACCATCATCATATTCTTTTGATCTTCTATCAAATGAGATCCAAGATTTATCCATTCTAGTAAGTCATGGATTTTTTTGTTAGATCCATAAAATTAAAGAAACACATATTTAGAAATTAGAAAAAATAATTAATAATAATTATTAAAAATAGATAATTTCATTTATTAATTAATTTTGAGTTAAACATTTAATTTATTCATGAAATTACAATTTTGCTTTATAATATTAACTAGTTGACAGGATTCTTAATGTATTTAACTAATAAAATTTTCCATATAATTTGATGCTTCTACTCTAACAAAAATCAAATCAATAACCAAACAAAATGCAACAAATTAATATAATAGTATAATAAGTTTTAAAGAGACATAAGATTTCATACGTAACTCAGTTTAGCAAGAGCACACAATAATGTTGAGTTGATGTAATTAAAATGATAAAAGAAAGAAACAGTACCTTTGATACAAGTTCGAACTCGTAAGTTCCTTTGCAATTCTGCACTATTTAAGGAAAGATTATAAATTAAATTGTAAATTTCCTCACAATTCCTTAAAAAAATGTGACCACTTGACTACACTGTAATCTTGTGAGAAACATGGCATTTATATCGAGGATAGTATGCATTTTTATCTAGTCATGGGTTCAACAACAAAACTAGAAGAGTAAATAATCAATTAAAATAATAATTTAGTACTCAAATTACTTAAAGTTGAATAGAACAAATAAAAAAATAATTAAATTGTTTTGCACACATTTGGCCATCAATGGAAACAACCATCTCAAACCAACCCTTTAACTAAGCTACTTAGTGGCTTTCTTTATGATGTTCAATGAATTGCTTATTCAATGAGTATCCATGGTTGCACGTTAAAATGAATTTAAGAGTGATAGACCTTCAAATGAGGGAAAGGCATGTTGGGCTACATGTGAGAAAGGACACATACGCTTGCAGTATTGAACAAAACAATTACTTGATTAGAATAGATCTTTGAGAAGCTTCATTTTGACTTTAATTTAATTTGGAATAAATTTTAGCCTCGGTATGCCAACTATGGTGTGTGTGTGTGTGTGTGTGTGTGTGTGTGTGTGAATTTGATATTTGGCAAACACAAGTCAGAAGGTTGTCTTCGTCATTTTTTTCAACAGTTTATAGTCGTAAATTAGTAGCATCACGTTCAATGCTTTTTCAATCAATAAAAACAATGACAGCTTTAATTAAACTAAGCCATCCAGCAAAAGCCACCATGAAATAATGCTATAAAATTATTAAACTCAAAAAAATCATTAAACTAATAATATAAAATTATTAAGCTAAAGTAGTGATAGACAAGTCATGGCCCGCCTTGAAGAAATTGTCTACTACTTTCATAATTTACTATTTTATGCTTTGACGGAATGCTATAAACCTATTCAAATAAAAAAATACTTCAAAAAGTACCTTGTGTTGTCTTCTTGTATGAGCTACTTGGCTTGTCTTCTTTGTTGCAGAGCAAAGAGAAAAGCGTGAAGTGACTGAGTTAGGGTAAAAATTTTCAAGCAACGTCAATTGTCTTTCATTACTTTACTCTTTTTGTGTTGCAAATTGACAAAACGACGTACTTTTGTTATTTTTTTTAAATTCAAATTTAAAATTAAAAAATTAATGATATGATTTTCCTTAAAATTTAAAACATAATTAAATATATAAAATTATAAATTATTCATGATATATTTGACAATTTTACTTTAATTTTTTTCTTTTTAAATCTCATTAAACAATTAAAAGTACTTTAAAAAACTAAATTATTTTAATCCAAACAATTTAATTTAATAAATAATTACTTTTTAATGAAACTTTAACAAAGATAACAGTATATACTTAAAAGCACTCATCTTTAATTTTTACAGATAAATTATGAAATTTGATAAAAACTCTATCATCTATTAATTGACATTATTTAATAATACAAAGATGAGTGTTTTTAGTTAAAACACTCATTTTCTACTTTTACGCACAATGATGACACATATACATTTTTTTTTTTTTGTAACCGAGGTGTCCGGGCCAGCTTACACGCACCGCGACTAATCCTCAGAGGAGACTAGCGCAACCACAACCTACTGTCACGGTCTCCCACTTAAATCATGGAGGAGGCCATTGTGGAGACTCGAACCCAGGACTTCACCATTGGTGCTGTACCAACTCCATCCTGGCCTGCTTCACCACTTGAACCAACCCATTGTGGGTTGACACATATACATACTAACACTCATATATCAAGTGTCATTGTTTATGTATTATTAAAAGGATGATAGATGTAAACTATAACACTCATTAATGAGGTATCATTGTTTTACTCCAATATAAATGATGACATATAAAAAATAAACACTCATCTATCAATTGTCATAGTTTATCATTTTTGTAGTAATGCATATTTCCATTATACATATTCGACACCTTCTTAGTGTCGTAAATAACCCTTTCCTTAGATGGGAAGTTGACACATGACTTTTCTTGAAGAGAATTCCATAAACCAAACCTCCAATGATTACCAAATGAGAAGGGTCCTGGATTCAAAATAATTAAAGCGTAAGATAATTAAGTCACAAAATTAACGTTTCTAAGGTCAACACCAACTATAGCAGGAGAACCAGTAGCACAACAAAATGCATATGCAAGGAGACATGACAATATGACATGCTATTAAAATGCCAACCCCAGTAACACATCCTACATGCAAAGATGCAATGCAAGGCCTTTGAATGTTACACATTTTATTTAAGTGAAAAAATAAACATTTTGATGTTGGTACGAGAAATTTGAGATATTGGAGAAAATTAGTCCTGCATGTTTTAAGTCCATTTACCCCAGAGCAATTTTTACTAATTTTCAATCTTTATATATGAGATATGACAGTGCGTTTATAGTAAAACTTCAGCAGGGGAATTTCTGAAAGTCAATTTTGACCCAGGGATGTTTTTATCTTGATTTAAGGTCTGAATATGACTTTAGTTATAAATACATTAACATTTCACTAATTTTTTTATCTCAATTATTATGTCATCTGTAATACCCTCTTGATCTCAATTGATGATGTTATGTCATTTGGCATACTTGTTCTCTGTTTAAGTCTTATTCCATGATTTTTCGTTAAAAATTAAAATATTATTATTAACCATATTAATTTGAAATGTTTTTAAATTTCTTTATGAAAAAAAAAAACAAAGACTAATCTGGATAATCTATCTGTTTTAACAAAATCTTTAGGGATTTTAATTTTAAAAAAATAGTAGTGGATGAATTGATAAAACAGAATCTTTAAAGATTTTAGTTGAAAAAAAAAAATTAGAAGATAGGGGATGAAGGATCAATACCAAACCCCTTAAACAAGCTCCACATCTCTAGTCATTTTCTCCTTTATCTCTCCACCTCTTCCTTCAAGTTAAGCCAAATCCTATCACTTCCATTCCAGCTCCAACTTCTTACACATTTTATGGGCAAGCAACGTATTAAAATGTTCGAATAGAAGGCAGAAGTCCTCTGCCTAAAATCAATTCGACAGGAATCACAATAACCATCAGACATAACACTAGAAACCAATACTATTGAAGTTAACAAAACTTCAACTTTAAATATGGTATAATAGTTCTTATACCGAAGATAAATATTTAGTCTAAACCTACCATCATTTGCTTGCCACATCATTAAACTAACAACTTACTACCTAATTATCCTCAATCATACTTAATCAGAAAATACCAATAATAATTATTAACAAATTTTCAGTTATAAAACAATATAATTATTGTTAGATATAACTTGTTGCTGATATTATTATCATTCGATACAGTTCAGAGTGATCAATAAATCATAAATTCATGAAGACAAAATTAAATCTTTTATGGACTGTGAGGAAATTACAATCATGTAGCTTACATTGAAATCACTATTACGATATCTAATAAACTAAAACGGCCATCTAACTAGATCTACCTTCAGAAAATGAACCGAACCTAGCTTCTCTTCGTGCATATACATCACAAAATCACATCCAATTGCAATGCTAGCACATCCTATATGTAAAGCATTTTACCAGCCATTAGAAATGTTAACTGTTACAAGTTGATAACATTTTGTTTAAATGAATAGATGGATGTTAATATGTCATACTAATGGGATTGCATGGATCACATGTATACTATGTAAATATTTTATCCTCCATATTTGTTATCTTTTCTATATATAGGTAGATAGCAATTGTGATTAGTCGTGATTGTAGGCATGATCCATGCTAGAGCTTTAATTCTTGCTGTAATTAGGTAGGCCTTCTCCTTGTATATATGTGCTCCAACATTCCATGAATAAGACAGAACAACTTTCTCATGACATTGATTTTTTTATGGTATCAGAGCCAGTCTTCTTGGCTTCTTGAAACTAGAGATCTACTGCAATGACGGATGACAAGAAGAATGATGGTGAGAGCAAGAAGAGTACTGCTTCACCATATTATCTTGGGTCTGTTGACAACTTGAGAAACCTCATAACACAGGTTCAATTGAAGGGAAACAACTACGATGAATGGGCTCGATCCGTGCGGATGGCGCTCCGGGCTAAGAAAAAGTTTGGATTCATTGACGGGTCCGTGTCTCAACCATCAGAAAACCCTACAGAATTAGAAGATTGGTGGACTGCGAATTCGATGGTGGTGTCGTGGATTCTCAACACCATAGAACCAAATTTGAGATCAACTATTACTCATATGAAGATAGCAAAGAACCTCTGGGATGACATCAAGGAGCGATTCTCCATTGCCAATGGGCCACGAGTGCATCAACTAAAGGTTGAATTAATGAACTACAAACAAAGGGGCCTGGCAATTGTGACATATTATGGAAAGCTAAAGCAAATATGGGATGAATTGGCAAATCATGAGTAGTTTCCAACTTGTAAGTGTAAAGACTGCATATGTGATTTGTTTGTACAACTTGAAAAGAAGCGTGAGGAGGAGAAAGTGCATCAGTTCTTGATGAGATTAGATTATATCCTGTACGGTAATATTCGAAGCAATATTCTTAGCAGAGATCCACTGCCTAACCTCAACAGGACTTACTCCATGGTGATCCAAGAAGAACAGGTTCATACTGTAACCTGTGGTGTAGAGGAAAGAGGAGAACCAATCGCTCAGCGGTACAGACGATTTCGACCCATCGAAGAGTCGGGACTACTGGAAAGATAAGCAAGTGACATGTTCAAATTGCCAATGAAAGGGACATGATGCGGGTAGCTGTTTTCAGCTCATCGGATACCCCGACTAGTGGGGCGACAGACCAAAACCAACAGGACGAGGGATCGGACGAGGCCGAGAAGGTCAAGCTGCGGGTGTAGGAAAACGTGGTCGAGAAGTTTTGGCTCGGGCACATGCTAATCAAGCTTCAGAGCAGCCACTGACTTATGAGAAGTCTGATGCTAGCCCAAGACTTGTATGAATGTCGAAGGAACAATGGGAAAGTCTGATACAATTGCTCAATTCATGCAACCGGAACAATAATGAAAAGTTAACAGGTACGGGAGTGAGAAAAAGGTGGATAATTGATACAGGAGCATCACATCATATGACTTGTGATTTTGTTGGCTTGGTTACCAGTTGTCCAGTAGGGCTACTCGATGGAGGAGAAGCGCATGCCACAATAGAGGGAGATGTGACTCTGAACAATCACATGAAATTAAATAATGTTTTATTTGTGCCTCAATTAAAATGCAATCTAATTTCTGTGTCACAATTACTCAATGAGAACAATTATAGTATCTAATTCACTAACAAATTTTGTGTTATACAGGACCCTACTACGAGGACGGTGATTGGTATGGGTGAGCTGTGTGGGGGGCTTTACTACTTTGCAGGAACGCCTTCAATAAAGGCCCACAAGGCAAGTGGTTTTGATTCATTTGAATTATGGCATAAGAGGCTAGGACATCCTTCTAAAAGGGTGATTAACTTGCTTCCAGGAATAAATGCTAGTAGCAACAGTAATGAAAATAAAATGTGTGAAATCTGTCTCAAGGCAAAACAGACTAGAGATGCCTTTTTTTCTAGTAATAATAAAGCAAAAAGAATCATTTGAGTTGATACATTGTGATTTGTGGGGACCTTATCAAATTTGTGCCTCTTGTGGTGCCTCATATTTTTTAACTATCGTAGATGATTTCTCAAGAGCTGTTTGGTTATATTTACTTAATGATAAAGCTGAAGTTGGTCAGACTCTTCGAAATTTTATCATTATGGTCGAACGACAATATAATAAAAGAGTTAAAGTTGTTAGGAGTGATAATGGGACAAAGTTTTCCTTAAAAGAATATTTTCTTGAACTTGGGTTGTGCACCAAACCTCTTGTGTTGACACACCTCAACAAAATGGGTGTGTTGAGCGAAAACATAGGCACATCTTGAATGTTGCTAGAGCTTTACGATTCCAAGCTAGCCTTCCTATCGAATTTTGGGGAGAATGTGTACTTACAGCTGGATACCTTATTAATCAGACTCCTTCCGCTCTGTTGAATGGAAAAACCCATGTTGTTTGGGCAACCTCTTTCCTACAACCATATTCATACTTTTGGTTGTTTGTGCTATGGTAAAGATATAAATAGAGAAAATGATAAATTTGCAAGTAGGGGACGACGTTGCATTTTTGTGGGATATCCTTTTGAAAGAAAAGGATGGCGACTTTATGATTTGAACACAAATGAATTCTTTGTATCAAGAGATATTGCATTTTGTGAAACCGAATTCCCATATGTATCAGACTCTTTGACAAAGGAAGGAATTAATTATAACCAAATGGGCATCAATGAAGGGTACCATGTTGAGGAGGAATTTGATCTTCAGGGCATGAGACAAAATCTTGGTGGTGCACATGGTATGACGGAGGCCTAAGAAGTGAGGAGGGGTAATTTCAGTGCTTTACATGACAATAAAGAAAATGATATGAGGGGTGGCACTGGTGATGTCATTGCAAGTAGCGATAAGGAGCCACTTATAAGTAATGTTGCAAGTGATAAAGAGATTTTGGAAGGCAACACATTGCATCGACAGGAGGACCAACTTGGACGAGGACAGAGAGTGAAGCAGCGATCAACACGACTTAAAGATTATGTGACACATACAGCTCGTTGTATAAGCCCCTCCGCACTCTCATCCCAACAAAAGCCGACCTCAGGTAATCCTTATCCTATAGCGCATTTTATGAATTGTGATAAATTCTCTTTACGACACGGAAATTTTTTAGCTACTATCACAGCAGGTTATGAGCCCAAAAATTATGCAGAAGCAGTTCAACACGAACATTGGAGAAAGGCTATGAAAAAAGAGATACAAGCTCTTAAAGAAAATGACACATGGACAGTTGAAGATCTACCTCCAGGAAAGAAAGCTATCGGGAGCAAATGGGTGTACAAAATAAAGTATAATTCAGATGGCACTATTGAACGCTACAAAGCGCGATTGGTAATTCAAGGAAACAATCAAGTATAGGGCATAGACTACAATGAAACATTTGCTCCAGCGGCCAAGATGGCTACTGTACGTGTTTTTTTAGCAGTGGTGACAACAAAGAACTGGGAATTGCATTAGATGGATGTACATAATACATTTCTGCATGGAGATTTACAGGAGGAAGTATACATGCGAATGCCACTAGGATTTGCCTCTCAACAACCGGGGAAGGTTTGCCGACTTAGAAAATCATTGTATGGGTTATGACAGGCTCCTCGTTGTTGGTTTTCCTAGTTAGTAACGGCCTTGAAACGATATGGATTCACTCAATCTCGGTCTGATTATTCTCTATTTACATATTTGCACAATGGGGTATGTTTACATGTTTTGGTGTATGTTGATGACTTAGTTGTTGCAAGAAATGATAGTGTGGCTATTAAACGCTTCCAAAAATATTTGAGTGAGTGTTTCCATATGAAGGATCTTGAGTATTGAAATATTTTTTAGGTGAAGAGGTTGCACGTAACAAAGAGGGCATTTTTTTTTGTCAAAGGAAATATGCTCTGGATATCATCACAGAGACTGGTTTGCTAGGTGCTAAACCACCTTCCTTCCCACTTGAGCAAAGTCACAAATTAGCATTGGCCGACGGTGCCTTGTTGGCTGATCCAGAATACTATTGGCGTCTTGTTGGGGGACTTATTTATCTCACTCTCACACGTCCAGAATTATCATATTGTGTGCATATACTTGCCCAATTCATGCAAGCGCCACGAGAAGATCATTGGAATGCAACATTACGAGTTGTACGATATCTGAAGGGAAATCCTGGACAAGGAATCCTACTTCGCTCGGATTGTGACCTACACCTTTATGCATATTGTGACTCAAACTGGGCAAGTTGTCCATTGACTCGTCGGTCTCTTACTAGTTACTTTGCTATGTTGGACAACTCACCTATCTCTTGGAAAACGAAGAAACAACACTGTTTCTCGTTCTTCGGCAGAAGTCGAATATAGGTCCATGGCTACGACTGTGTGTGAAATGAAATTGCTAAACGGGTTGTTGTATACGCTTAGGATTCCTCATGCCACTCCTACGCACCTCTATTGTGATGGTCAAGCCGCTTTGCACATTGCTGCCAATCCGATGTTCCATGAGCGTACGAAGCATATCAAAGTTGACTGCCATTTTGTACGAGACGAAATTCTAAATGGGAATATCAAGCCAGCTTTTGTCAAGACCTCTGAACAACTTGCCGATATCTTTACTAAAGCCTTGGGAAAACACCATTTTTATTCTCTTCTTTGCAAGTTGGGCATTCACCATCTTCATGCTCCAACTTGAGGTAGGGTAATGGGATTGCATGGATCACATGTATAGTATGTAAATATTTTATCCTCCATATTTGTTATCTTTTCTATATATAGGTAGATAGCAATTGTGATTAGCTGTGATAGTAGGCATGATCCATGCTAGAGCTTTAATTCTTGCTGTAATTAGGTAGGCCTTCTCCTTGTATATATGTGCTCCACTATTCCATTAATAGGACAGAACAACTTTCTCATGACATTGATTTTTTCACATACAAGCATCATTTTGTAATATGTCAATCTTGGTCTAATTTGAATGCCGGAGAAAACTAATCTTGTAGGCAATAAAATATCGGTCCACTGAAATACAGATTCTAACAAATTTGAATACTATGGTGTAATTGAATAACAAAAACTATTGAAAAGAAATCTATTGAAAACTATTGAAAAGAAAACTTATTCCTATTAAATTGTAAAACCTGAAATTCAAATTACACTAAGTAAATATGATAATTTCTATTTAAAAATAATAATAATAAAACAATGCTGACTTTAACAGTACTAAATTTTATAAACATTAGTGGAATCTTCCCAGATTTATTTTCCTAAAAATAATGGCATACAATGGATCAAGAGATAACACGCCATTAACAAACAAATCCTTTAACCAAACTCCAGTACTCTTCATTAATTTATTTTCCTCCATTTCTTTTTCACTTCCTCTGCTTCCAAAGCCAAGTCCTATCAGTGCCTCTTCCAGCATCAAATCAAAAATATCCCAACCTGAGTCCTATCACTTCCTCTTCCAACTTCAACTTCTGTCAAAAATTTCCTCTTGTACTTCCATAGTAGAGTATTCACTAGCAAGCTTAATCTTGAAAACCTTATATATCATAGCAACAAGAAAAATTATTAAACTGTTGAAAAATAAGGCAACCTCTTCAGCTTTACAACAAGTAGATAGGAATCATGATATTTCAGAAAATAATCTAATAATTATTAACCAAATTTCAATTATACAAAGCTATGATTATGTTGAATACACAACTCTAATTTGTAATAAACTGCAAATGCAAACTAACATACCCTACTTGCCTTGTGAAAACCCATCATTGTCTTCAGATCAGGAAGAGAACCTGTCATCTCGTCATTCATGTACACTTCAAGCATTTACTTGACACATCCGACTCTTAATTTTTCTTTCAAAGCCAAGACCACATCTTAGTGAGCTCTTAACTTCTGTCAAAAAGTCCCAATTGTACTACGAAAACATGTTCTTCAATCACAATCAATCTCAATCTTAATCTTGCAAATGAAATTTTACAAATTAAACAGACAAGCCAAACTAGGAAACTAATAACAGAACAATCACAGCTTTTCTTGCTCAGAATGATTACAATGGCAATCAAAATATACATAAGAACCGCTTTTATCGTTTGTCAAATATGGAAATAAATTATCACAAAAGCTCTGGCAATAATTTCACATTTCAATAAAATGAACATCTGATGTGTCAACGGATACTAGATTCTTGTCTAGTAAGAATCAAACTCCAAAGATATTAGAAACCAAAACTAATTTCACGCTAATAGTAATGGAAGCAACTTTATATATTCAACAAAATACAAGGAAATTTTTTATCGTTTGTTCAATTTATATGAAATCAACTAATTTAATATCTACTTTTCTATCCAAAAGCTGAATAAAAGAAATCTACTTGCCCCATGAGAACCCAATTATTCACTCAAAAACTTGAGCAGAGCTTGAAAATGGCTTTTCTTCATGCAAATACCCTTCAAGCATTTTTTCGACAGACCTGGAAGATGATGGACGAAAGTTGACACTCCATTCACTGGAAAACGCTTTAATCAAACTCCACTTCTCTTCTTGCATCATTCTCTTCCATTTGTTCTTCACTTCCTCATCTTCCAAAGTGAAGTACTCACAGAGCTCAGAGCACAGCAACTCCTTGCTCTTCTTCATGACTTCTTCATTTTGAACTGAAAGGGTGTTCGTCTTTGCAACCTCTGTTGCCAAATCCAAGGCCAGCTCTGCATCAATCAGGTTGTTGCTATTGCTGTTGCT
The DNA here is from genome assembly GCA_013180625.2 of Boswellia sacra. Taxonomy (NCBI): domain Eukaryota; kingdom Viridiplantae; phylum Streptophyta; class Magnoliopsida; order Sapindales; family Burseraceae; genus Boswellia; species Boswellia sacra. The sequence goes on along the minus strand of SNVD02016154.1, from coordinate 39,056 downwards.
GCTTCGGGTGGTGCAGAGGACTTGAGTTTTGGGTCTGGTGGGTATTTATTGAAGCTTCTGTGACTGTGGGAAGGTGTTTGAAGGCAAAAGATGGAATCATATGGCCAATTTAAGGTTTTGGAGAAATGGGTTTGTCGAGGATTTTGGGAAATTTGAGGTTTTCGTGGAGTTAAAGAAGACTGAGTTGAGACAAAAGAGGAAGAGTGAACAAGAGAAAAGGAAAAAGTCTTGTCAACTGGTTAGGGCTGGAAAAAAGGCTAACTTTAACAATCTACTAAGTTTTATAAACATAAGTGGAATCTTCCTGCATTTATTTTCCTAAACATAATGGCATACAATAGACAAAGATATAACACACCAGTAACAAACAAAACCTTTAACCAAAATCCAGTACTCTTCATTTATTTATTTTCCTCCATTTCTTTTTCACTTTGTCTCCTCCAAAACCAAGTCCTATCAATCACTTCCTGTTCCAGCTGCAAATAAAAAATTTCCCAAGCTCAGTCCTATCACTTCCTATTCCAACTTCAACTTCTATCAAAAATTTCCACTTGTGCTTCCATAACAGAGTATTCACTAGCAAGCTCAAATTTGAAAATTTTACATATCATATCGACAAGCAAAAATATTAACTGTTGACAAATAAGGCAAAACTCTTCAGCTTTAAGACAATTCGATAGGAATCACAAATATCAGAAAATATTCTAATAATTAATACCAATTCTCAATTACACAACACTCTAATTATTTTTGAGTGCACAATTGTAATTTCTAATAAACTGCAAACAGACTAACATAGGCTGCTTGTTCTGAGAAAACACCATTGCAAATATTCTTCAAGCATTAAGACAATCGGCAGTCGTTAAATGAAAATTGACTTAAACCACACTTCTCTTAATTTTTCTTTCAAAGCCAAGTACCATATTTTAGAGAGCTCTTAACTACTTCCAAAAAGTCGCAACTGTATTATGAAACATGTTCTTCAATCACAATCCCAACCTCAATCTTGAGATTGAAATTTTACAAATTAAATAGATAAGCCAAACTAGGAAACTAATAACAGATGATATTAGAATGATTACAATGGCAATCAAAATACAAATAAGAACTGCTTCTAGTGTTTATCAACTATGGAATGTATTATCACAAAAACATATGCAATACATAATCTATGCAAGGCATTTCACATTCTATTACAATAATATTTACTCAACATTCATTTAAAGGAATAGATGTATATAAGTGATGGACATATAATGTGTCAATAGATACTAGATTCTTGTCTAGTAATGATCAAACTCCAAATTTATTAGAAACCAAAACTAATTTCATTGAATTTATAATTCAGCAAAATTACTTTATAAATCACTTACGGTATAAGAGGAGAATTATAATCATAATTGTTCAATTTATATGAAAACAACTAATTTAATATCTACTGTTCTACCCTATTCAAAAGATAAATAAAAGAAATCTACTTGTCTTTTGAGAAACCTATTATTCTCTTAAAAAGTTGAGCAGAACTTGAAAATGGCTTTTCTTCATGCAAATACTCTTCCAGCATTTCTTTAACAGACCTGGCAGATAATGGATGAAAGTTGACACTCCATTCACTGACAAACCCTTTAACCAAATCCCACTTCTCTTCTTCATTCATTTGCTTCCATTTCTTCTTCACTTCCTCATCTTTCAAAGCCAAGTACTGGCAGAGCTCAGTGAATAGCAATTCCTTGCTCTTCTTCATGGCTTCTTCCTTTTGAACCAAAAGAGTGTTCATCTTTGCAACCTCTGTTGCCAAATCCAGGGCCAGCTCTGCATCACTGAGGTTGTTGCTGTTGCTGCTGGAGGTGGTGCAGAGGACTTGAATTTTGGGTCTGGTGGAGAGGAACTGGAACTTCTGTGACTGTGGGAAGGTGTTTGGAGGCAAAAGATGGAGTCTCAGAGCCATTTTAAGGTTTTGAAGAAATGGGTTTGTTGAGAATTTTGGGAAATTTAAGGTTTTGACGAAGTTGAAGAAGATTGAGTTGAAACAAATGAGGAACAGCGAAGGTCAATTTTCATGAAATAACCCCGTACATTCTCCATTGTCTACATCTAACCCCAATTTTATTTTTGACTAATCCTAACCGCTTTCATGACCATAGAGTACAATTATACCCTTAAAAACTTAAAAAATAACAAAGTGCCGCTGACAAGGTTTTCTTCTCGTTGATGGCCCACACCTCTCTCTTTTTCCTTCTCCTCCTGCTCCTCCCCTAACTCATCCTTAACCAAGCCCCTCAAAATCCCAATCAAGAACCGCTACGTCTTCATTACTGGTGGATCCATCTGCGGCCACAAGTTCGTATCTATAGAACTGAAATGATCTATCTTTGTTTGCTATACAAATTCATCTCCGACAACCCTCACATCTATAAATTCTCTGAATTTTTTTTTCAGCTTCTCTGGTTCCCAATCTTCATTCTTCACCACTTCCACTAATTTTGCGCAGCTGCCTGAAGACTCTTCATATCTTTGCACGTCCTTGCCTCCAGGCCTTGAATTGACAGAACACGTAACTGCCATGCTGCCTAGCCATAATAGCACCACCAAACCATTGTCCTAATCATGTCCGAACTGAAGATTACGTTTTCTAGTAGTTGGCAATTCTTTTGCAATTTGATCTAGGCCTTATTTGTAGTTTTCTTGGTAATTTCGATTGCTTTTAGAGATTTAGGGTTTGTTTGAGTTAGGAATTTTTTTTTCATTAATCGATCAGAAATGGCTCTTTGGTCTCCATTAGGGATTTGATTCTTATGGTCTGACAAATTACCACTAAAGAGTCAAGGAAAAGAAATAAGGATGGTTAGAACAAAACGGGTTCTTACGTTTAGGAGATCATGGTTGTACTTGTGGTTCTTCGGTCCTTTTGTTGCGGGTTCTCGCTGTGGAAGACGTTTGGGTTGGCAAGAAAAACGATAGGAGAAGAAATTGGTCGGGAGGTGGGGAAAGAGGGTATCTCTGTCTTTTCATATTTAAAAGGGGTCACAGATGATTAGAATTGAAAATGGGTTAGATTGGGGTATGAGAGTTCAAACAGGGTCAAATAAAAAGTAATCCCAACAGCGAACAAGAGAAGAGGAAAAAGACCTGTCAATTGGTTAGGGTTAAAAATTGAAAACATTTCTTTTTAATTTAATTAATTTACTATTCTATCTGTTAAATTTTGTATCTTAAATAATTCCTATCTAAACAATATAATTGTTTAATCTAATCTGTTAACATTTATATAAATAAAAAATGCAGTAAATTCCAAAACTTCTACAAAATGCTTTAAAGATAAAATGAAACTTAAAGAAAAATAATTAGTGAGATTAATTCTAATTATGAAATAAATATATATATATATATAAATGCTCCTTTTCTTTTTCTTTTTTATAAAAAGAGACCAACAAAATATGATAAAGTTTCTTTTTTTATTTTTCGATGGTATAAATAATAAGCAAAATTGTCTGATCTGAAAATAGACAAGGAAATCGGCTAAAACGACATTTTCAATGAGTTTCTCTACCATGAAGAAAATGCAAACCGATTTTTATTAATTTTAAGATTAACTTTTATATTAATCAAATCTCAAGACAATCAAAATAATAATAATGGTGATGATAATAATTCCCAACATCATAATATTGGCATGGTGTTGTTTTATAGTGTGTTTCCAATCTTTTAATTCCACTCAATATTGCTTCCGAGATGTAACTGAACCTTATTGGCTCAGAAACTTCACATTTTTCTCCAATAAGCAAACAAAGTCTGCAATAGGGGAACAAGTTGAAAAAAAAAATTTGTTAAGATAATCCTTCTCATCCAATAAGATGAAATCTTCATTCAGATCATTTAGTTTGAAGATGACAATATTTATCACAAGCTCAGCTTGTCACGATAGAGCTTCTTACAATATAATATTCACAATGGAAAGGAATTAAATTATATAAACCAATAATTAAAGAAAAGATTGCAAATACATTACAAAGTTCCATCATACAGGATTTACTGAAAGCTTAATCCAATCTTTCAGTATATTCTAACCAATCTTGAACTATTAAATAAAAGAATTCTAAGAGAGGAAAACTTAGATGTAAGATGTAAAATCTATCTCATTGTTACAACTCGCAAGCATTTGGAGTCACCTGGCAACACTTATAAAACTTAAGGAGTAGAAAACGGGAAGCAGTGAGTTCTTTTTACCACCTGAAGGTCCTATTTCATTCATATCTTCGAGGGACTTGTGGAGCTAACTTGTGGGTTCTGGTAATAAGTTTCTCGTGTCATGTTCCCGGTATGCATGGTAAGAAATGGCAGCGTTTCCCCATGAATCTGTTCACGTATTTGCAAAATGAAATTGTACAACAACTTCCCAGTATAATTTTCCTGTTCATCATCGTGTTTCAAAGGTATTTCGGATCAGTTCTGACAATATATCAACCCATGTGTCCGGGACACCTGGTAGGCACCAATGCATGCAGTCCTGACCCCAGATTGCTACAGCATCCTTCTTTCCCAACCAAATCGCTGGATGGGCATCTGCTCTGAACTCGCTCAAGTAAGTCAGATCGAGTACTTGAATATCTGTGCTACGAACTGCCTCTTGAATCAGCGTATTAAGTGTCCTCGCTTCTTTGTTCACTCCATTGTTGCTGGGATCAAACCACAAGTCAAGCTGTCCAGGTATAAGTATCTAATCCTCAAAAAAGAAAACGTTCTAAAATTTGTTAAGTTTTGAAAATAATGTTTCAACTTCAAACCATGTTTCAGAGTCTGGATTATTTTTAATCTTTTATAACCATCATCAGAAAAAAAGTTGATGATATTTCAAAATCATGAAATATAATTTTGGTGTTGGTCAAGACATAGGATGACACAGTAATCAAAACAGATATCCTTGGTAAAGGGGTACATAGACAGTGCCATCATCAATTTATACCTCCTGTTCCTTGAGGGGTTTATCAAACAAGCAACTACCATTCTGATTCCACTCGCCACCATAGAAATGCCTTGGTGATTGCAAACGCCACAACTTGAGCGTCTTCTTAGGAGTTTCTTTCTGTATGAATGAAACCATATTCTCAAGAACAACCTTAAATCCATCCAACATTTCAAGAGGAGGATTTATTGGTTTCCCTCCACGGTAAAAGACAAGTGGTTGGTCTTTTGGGAATTTATCGTAACCCCACCTACAAAAAAAATATTATTTAATGGCAAGGTGAAAACGAAAAGGCTAGTATCCATGAAAACTAGTGGTATGAGAAATAAAGGTCCACTTGTAATTAACTATAAACATCAAGTTTCTGTTGAAGCAAATACCATATCAAATTACAAGAGAAGTAGGATATTGCTCAAGCGATCAACAAAAGGAAAAGAAAGTTACCAATGGCCAGTGTTGAAAACAAGGACATCATAGAAGTTGGTGATGTTGGCCCAATCAGCAGCAGGAATATCAACATCTACTCGATAGAACCCTTTTAATCCATCTTGCTCACCAACCACAGACTGTTTTGGCTGCCACCTTTATTTAATCAGTTATGAGCATGTGAGGTTTTCATTTTTGAAAATCTATTAGATCAATGAAATACAAAGTGCACTCTACAATATATTAGATGAGTTCCCAAAACAAACTTCCATTAGAGGCAACAGTCAAAACATCGAAAGATTAAAACCAAGGCAACAGTACTAACATGATAGCAGAAATAGAAAGGATGGTGCATCCACTCCAAGCAAATTTCAGTAATAAGAACATGGATTTATTACAATAGATGACATGCAGGTCCACAAACAAATAATATAGTATGTTACCATATTAAAAAATAATTTAAAAAATTAAAAACTAAAAAATGAAAAATGAAAAAAGTATCATGTACTGGTAAAGGAAAAGCCTATAAAACCCAGGACAAGTGACCAAAACAAGAGCATAATAGAATAACTGAGATGCATTATTGATTTCGATAATAAGTCACACTCTCTCTTAATCACAGTCACTGAATTAGACCTTGAAAATCAAACAATCACTAAATCAACGCTTATGAAAATGCCAGACACTGTCAGAAGATTCTCAACAATCAAAATCAGAAATTCTAATCACGGTGCAGAAGCTCTTCCAAGCAAAGACTGGTAGCAGTGAATTCAAATATCACCCCAATGTGAGCGAAATCTACAAAAATGTGAAGCTAGAGATTTCTAAATCTGTTTTTCATTTTTTTTAATTCTGTAAAAATTAAAATAAAAGCCTAATTTTTATGAGTACCACAAAGTAACAATTTCTTCTGTTACATTAACAGTTCTAGTCTGAAGCCTCTTCATCAAGAACTATTACAATCACTAAAACAACAAAGTTAGATTCACCATGCCAATGCTATGATGATCCCACAAGACTTCCTCAGCATATTACATGATTATAGTAAAAAAATTTCCCATATATGCTAAAACCTATTTAAACGCTAAACAAGTTTCAACAACAGCAATTCCAATCAAAATTCAACAAAAGAACAAGCTTTTGAATACACATAAAAAATTCAACCAAAAAATACAAAACCAAACCACAAAAAACAAAACTTTACCTATAATTTGCAAGCAACACAGCTCGATGATAAGCAACAGTAACATTATACTTAGGAAAATATCCACCTCTCCAAGCCCCTTTTCTCTTCCACTTCTTGGCACCAAAATCAGCCGCTCGCAGCACACACAAGAACGAGACAATGAAATTCTCATTCAATGAGTCTCCAACGAATCCAATATTCCTGTTCCTCATCAGACCCAGAAACCTTTCCGGGTCGATCCGCGGCAAATCACAGTGATCGGGAACCCACTTCCAGGAATTGATCCGACCTATGTCGGCCCGCTGGTTTCTGATGCAGTTCCAGGCGTTCCGGTGAAAAGGGCAAGTTTCGTCGTACAAGGGTTTGTGAGTGTTGGGTTGCTGGAGGACCCATTTGCCGTTGAAGCGATTGCAACAGGTAGAATGGGAAGGAAGGAATTTGGCGGCCGTGGAAGGCGGTGAAGGTGGAGTAGAGGGTGAGAGGAGGGAAGAGTAGAGGAAGAGAAGAATGATGGAAAGGAAGACGAGGGAAGGAAAGAGTGAAGATGGTGTCTTCACTGGCATTCTCAGTAAGCAACAAGCAAAGATCTTCACATCGCTCACAGTTTACCGGCACCAGTACCAGTGGAGATGTCAAAGAGAAATGTTGGGCCGTTCTCTCATGGTATGGCTGCACTGGAGGCCCTGGCTAAAGCCCAGCAAATTATTATTATTATTATTATTTTTTTAAGAAGATAAAAATATAAACATATATCTGTTATTGTAGTTTTGAGTTATATTTATGGTCAAGCTATTCGAACATTTTTATTTCAATTTGTGATATAAATTTTTATAGCTTGATTTTTTGTATTTCAATGAATGTAAAAGAGAAGTTGGGAAATAATTATTTTTAACAAGAATTAAGTTTCTAAATATTATTACTTGAAAGCTTCTAATACTAGTTAGAAGATGTTTTATGATTTTATCTTCTTGAAAGATTTAGAAATTTTATTGATGGTAAAGTTGGTATTACTCATAATAAACTTCTAATTGAAACAAAAAATAATCAAGACTAAATCAATAGTTTTTTCTTTCAGTATATTTATTTAAATACTATGAACTTTAGATGTTTTTGCTAATTGGCATTGCTTCATATCATGTCATAAAAATTAAATAAATCCTATAGATAAGGAACTAATCTGCATTGCTTGATCCTTCCTGATATTATGCTTATCATTTATTATATTTGATTAATAATCTCATCTCGAAAATTTAAAATCCTTCGTTAATTTAATTATAAACATTCCAAGCAACATATCATTTTTTTTAATATAATTACTTTCTCTTTAAAGATCTGTTCCAAAAATTTTCGTATAAACCGATATTAGCAATCATAACAAATTAAAAATTTTCATTTTGATACCTACTAAAAATTTGATTAGTACATAAAAATTATTTATAATATTATTTCTTCCAATAATTTTTTAAAATACTTTATAGTTTAGATTTATTTATTTATTTTGCTGATTGGCATCGGTTGATATCATGCAATTAAAAAAAAAATCCTATAGATAGGGAAGTAATTGGCATTGCTTGATCCATTCCTAATATTATGCTTTGCATTTATTTATTTGTTTTAGCTTAACAATCTCATTTATAAAATTTAAAAATCTTCATAATTCAACTCTAAACATTCCCAAGGATCATATTATTTTCTCCAATATAATTGTATTCTTATTAAAGACTTTTCTTGAAAAATTTTCATACAAACCCATATTACGAATTATTAAAAAAATTTCATATTAATTACTATATTACTCCATCATTTATTTTCAACAAATTAATTATGGCATTCACTTCGTGCAAAAATTTAAAATTACAAGAGTTACGTAACTATATTTTGTTATACATAATTCCATTGTAAAAGGTAAATTTGATAATAATACACAAAATTTATTATATAATAATACAACCTTGATGGCATGAAAAACAAGTCGACACAACTACTGTTGCGATGTTACCCGCTCCACTATTATTTTGAAATTTTAAATACATAACGTGGCAAAACGTTATTGGTTGTATCATGGACTCCAACTGTATATAAAATCAAGGGAAAAATTAAAAAAATGGACAGAATTAGGAGACTTAAATGAAATTTGGACACATCCTGAAAAATTTTCATACCATAGACACTTTGTTAAAAAAATAACTGAAATACCCTTATATAATTCAATTTAGAAAACAAAGAAAGAAGTGAACGAAACAAAGAAACGAGTCACTCCTTCCTTTCCTTCCTACACTGTCCGAAACAATCTTGAACAGTTGAAGCTGAGCAACAAGATAAGAAAAGTTTTCCTTAATCTCTCTCTAAATGGCATGAATATTTCAGTAGGTTGTAATGTTTTCGTTATTTATTATTTTGGTAACTGTCAACCGCATTATGTAGCTTAAAATAGGGATATATATGTGAACTAAGATTAGAAATAGTGCGGTTTTTGTCAAAATTTACTGAAAATTACCAATCGTTTTGAGAAAATCTGGTATCGCAGTCGACAGGGAAGAAGACAAGATTTGTCGAGCGTCATTGCTCGATGCGTCGGATAGGCTCTCGACATGTCGGATGGTCATGTCGAATGTCGAGGGGTTGTGTCGAGTCTAACGTCGAGTGTTGAGTTTGTGCATCGAGTGGAGTGTCGAACGTGTCGGTTGTCGGAAGTAAATTTAGTCAAGTTCGTGTGTCGAGTATATGTGTCGCGTTAGTCGAGCGTCAATCGTCGTGCGTCGCATGTCGAGTTTGTGGTCGTGTCGAGTGTCGAGCGTTTAGCATCGAGTTTCGTCGAGCGTTTAGGCAAAAATGTTGTTTTTGTAAATTTTGTAAGCAATTTCGTAATGATTTTTTGTCCACGGACCTTATATCATATGTCTCTATCATGTAGGAAATGAAATCTTTACAGCATACTTATTCTATACAATGGTTCTTGGACTATGCAAGAGAATGGTGGTTATTTGTACACCGGTGGGAGGGCGAAGCCATTGATAATTCGTAGGTCTGCTACCTATAATGAGTTGATTGACTGTATTAGTACTGAAATGGGTTGGGATCTTCGTAAGCATAACATGAGTTTAGAGGTTCAATTTGCTTGTAAGGGTGTTCCGCCAATACCGACTCTTATTGAGACTGACAACGATGTTTGTTTCTTTATACAACATTGTTTGGAGGACCAACAATCATATACACCATTAATTGTTAAAGTTGAAGATAGGGAGAAGCAAAGACAGAGGTCAGGATTCGATGCAGTCATAGGCGACAAAGATCTTCTTATCCCTCTTTGTTTCGCTCAGCAAGTGGAAACAACCAATTAAGTGAGTCCACTCCTATTTGTGCACAACCACAATTGAATAATGACGTTGGCATTGAGTTTGAGCAGTATTTAGGGCATGCAGGGCATGAGTCAGTTGGGATGTTAGTTGAAAATGAAGAAAAGGTGCCCCTGTTGATGTCATCGAGATTGGTACGTCATCTCGATAGCATTAGAGAGTTTGAGAGTTTAGGTAATATTAATGTTAATAATGTTAGTGATGATGTTAATGATGACGATGGTGGTGATGAAGATTACGAAGATAATGATGATGGTAGTGATGATGTTAGTAAGCATGTTGACAATGACAATGATGATTACACTATTCATATTGAGAATGATGTTGAGGGTTTGGATGATTTTATTGTTGATGGCCAGGATGTAGACGGTTCACATTTTAATAACGATGAACAGACAAAGATCTTCAATGATGTGAACCAGGATGTGCCATTTACCATTCCTTCTCCAATTCACTTTGGACGTACTCCTCCACTATACGGACATCAACAAGATCCGATGTCGAATAATGAGTTGAGAATGGATGTAAATCCTAGACATGAAGAAGCTAATGTGGGCTCTGAAAATGACAGCCGTCGCGCTAACACATTTAGGTGGATGCCGCGTATTGTGCGTTTATCATCCGCAGTTGGCGATGACGCTTCATCATTTGTAGTTGATGGGAATGAGGTTGGGGTTGGGCAGATGCTTAATAGCAAAACGCAGCTTTGTTAGAAGTTATCGAATTTGGCATTAAGACGCAACTTTCAATTCAAGGTGAGGAACTCCAATGCAATAAGGTTTGAGGTTGTCTGCTGTGCTGAATCTTGTAAATGGCGTACACGTGCAAGAAAGGTAACCGATTCACATTTCTTCCAAGTGAAAAAGTATAAGAACCATCACACATGCTCCAGAGTTGGACTTCACCCAAATCACAAATAGGCAACTACACATGTCATTGGCAAACATATTAAGAGCAAATTCGTTGAGGCTTCGAGAATATATCGTCCGAAGGATATTATGTCTGATGTTCAAGAGTCATTGGGTGTTAATATCGCATACAACAAGGCATGGAGGGCAAAGGAGGCAGCTTTGTAAGAACTTCACGGATCTCATGAGGAATCATTCACACTACTCCTCCAGTACATATACATGATTGAGAAAGTAAACCCAATGACTAAAACGTCTTTAGAAACTGATGACAACAACCATTTTATATACTTTTTCATGAGTATGGGGGCCTCTATTGCTGGATTTGCATTATCAATTAGGCCAGTTATCGCAGTTGATGGTTCTTTTTTGAAATGAAAATATAAAGGTACAATGTTTTTGGCTTCTTGTATGGATGGAAATAAACAAATATACCCCTTGATATTTAGAGCTGGGCATTCTGAAAATGATGACTCCTGGAACTAGTTCATGAGACAGTTGCATGATCATGTTGTACAAAATGTCTGAAATCTTGTTTTCATTTCTGACCATCATTGTAGCTTTGAACGAGCTATTGTAGCAGTTTTTCCTCATGCAATGCATGGATTGTGCACTCATCATCTAAAGGGCAACTTGAAGGCCATGTTCAAGGATAAGACTTTGTTGGATATATACTCCCGAGCTGTAAGGACATATCATTGCGCTGATTTCAACTATCATATGTAGCAAATTGAATCGTATATGCCAGCAATAGCAACTTATCTTCGAGAGATTTGAGTCGATAGATGGGCACGTTCACAGTTTCATGGCCGACGGTATAACATCATGACAACAAATATAGCTGAGTCGATGAACAGCTGCTTGCGACATGCGTAATTCCTTCCGGTGACATTGTTAGCAGATTATTACTGGGCAAACTTACAGCAATGGTTCTATGAGCGTCGACAGTTATTTGCTAACTCAGAATTACGTTTCTTGCCGTGGGCTAACAAGTTGATGAAAGAGCGTTTAAAGGAGGGCGAACGTATGAGGGTTAGCGGTATCTCTCTTACTATGTATTAGGTAAGAGGCAATGACTGTGTTAGCATTGTTGACATGCACGCTCGGACATGCACGTGTCGAGTGTTTGATCTTGACCAGCTTCCATGTGCACATATATTAGCCGTTTGTAAACGTATGAACTTACTGACGTGCCATGATTATTGTGCCCATTGGTATATGACTGAAACATTACTACATGCATATGCTTTGCCAGTTTTTCCTGTTGGAGTTAGTGAGGATTGGATGGCTCCTGAGGAGGTACGCAGCAGAGTGGTCCTACCACCAGTCATGAGGAGACCAGCCAGTCATCCTCAAAAGAATCGAATCCCTTCCGTCAGTGAGTCTAACTCGTCTCGAACTTGTGGGCGGTATGGAAGTTCTGGGGACAATCATCAAACTTACCAAAACCTAGTTCCACATCATAACAGGGGATGATGGCTACCAAATGTAGGCAAGGGTTTTTTTGTCTATGTAATATTATTTGTTTGCTTTCAGCGACGTAGTCTATTTACATTATTCTTAGAATGCAACAACTCTCATTTTGTATTTATTAATTGTTTAGGTGGCTCTAACTCCAAAAATAACATCAAGGAAGATCAACAGAGATGTGATCACTGAGCTCACTTGACTTTACAAGGAGATATACTTGGGTGAAAGAATTCTTGCATATTATGGGCGTAAGACTCTCGTAACGACAAAGAGGGTCCGGCCAACACATATCATTTATACATGTCTTGTTGTCATTCAAAGGAATTTATTGTCAATGTATAAAACTTTCATATATGAAACATTTATTTATGTGCTTCATCAATGTATGCAATTTATGTGCTTCGTCATTGAAATAAATATTCATGTATGAGACACTCATTTATGCGCTTCGTCAAGGTATAAAACATTCATGGAGTAAATATTCATGGAAAACATATGCTACTAAACAAAATATGACACTTTACAAAAATGTGTAAATATCCACAAATTATATATCCACAAAAATGTGTAACTATGCAAAATTATACACGACAGGAAATCAAAAAGGAGTCGTGTTGGGCTGCTAGTCAACATCCGCTAATATAACATCAGATGTCCCTATGGTAGTCGCAACATCGGCACGGTGGAAGCAAATCTCAATCCGGTAACCAAACCAAACTCGTGGGCAGAAAAACGAATCAGTCTTCCTACAAAGAAGGAAAAAAAAATAAGATGTCAATAATGGTAACAAAAAAATAACTACAAATACCAAATGCTCAAAAAAAAATTTTTTTAACTACATTGTAGTTCAAAACCATATTTTTACCTTCTATAAAGAATCAGATCTCTTCATCATACCCCACTATGTTAACCTCCCACAGAAGCATATTGTGCACCAACTGAGATGGAAAGGACAGCTTCCAAATGTCTAGAAGAAATCCAAAACATGTATTACGAGACATGTCTTTTTGCCTCGCACTCAAATTCGTGCGAATCCATTCTATACAGTCCAAACCTGTCAAGTTTGTGATCACTACATGGTAGTGCTCATCATACAGTGTCTTCAGGGTGAAGGACAGTCCAAATTCATTTGTCATTTGCTTCAACCTGCAAAAACAAGTCCGTTATAGTTAAATATGATGCAAAAAGACAAAAAAACAGGGCTAAAACAAACAAACTGTCAAAATGCTCGACACACTCGACAAAACTCGACGAAAAGCGACGCGCTCGATAGAGCTCGACAACATAAACTGACGAAACTCTTGTCGGATACCTCCAACCGATAATACAACCATGTCGGATGTCGGATTATTCGAGTGTCGGATGCAGTATTTGACACTGTAAACTCTCAGATGATGTATTCAACACTCGACACAATTGTTTTAATTTTTATCTGACATGTCGAGTGTCGGATACATGGTTCGAGACATCAATATGTCGATTTTCACAAAACCGACACTCGATGTCTTTGAAAATACACTGATATCGAGTGTCAGTTCGTGCATCCGACATGACTCGACATGTCAGTGTCGAGATGTGTCGAGCTAAAATCGACACTCGCCATCGTCTACCTCGCGACGAAGCTCATCGGTTTTCACAGTTTTCATACACATCAAACTACAAAAATCACCTAATAACACTAGATTTATCCATAAAAACACAGAACAAGTTCACAAATCTCCTGGAAACTCAAATCCCTAATTCAAATTCCCTAAAAACTAACTCAAATCTAACGAAACAGAAAACAGCCAAATAAATCACTAAAACTATGAAAAAACTGAGGAATAAACTTACCACAGTGTCGATTCTTGCTTCTCTTTGCGTTGTCTTGCTTCCATTCTTAGAGGATGCTCATGTCGGTTTACGTTTCGAGCGGTGTCGAGAGGTTTCAAAAACATATGTCTGAAGAAGGAAATAAGACTTTAGGAATAAATTGAATATATGAGGGTATTTTAGTCTTTTTGTTAAGAAAGTATCTATGGCATGAAAATTTTTCACAAATTTCATTTAAGTCCCTTAATTCTGTCTATTTTTTCAATTTTTCCTAGAACCAAAGCACGCTCTAGAAACTGCCTCTACGGCTATCACTAGCATTCACTTTCTTCCTTTAACAATCTTCATCAGCATTCTCAATCACAGCCTCGGAGTACTCCTCATTTTAGTAAGTTTCTCTCCAAGAGTCTTGACATTTCTACTGCAAAGTTCCCATCTTGTCAATTCATTATTATATGTTTATATTTTGAGTCAACTGGATATGTAATTTTTTGGGAAATTAGATGTGGGAAAGAGATTACAAGTGGTTGGTCATATTTAATATTTTCTTGATTTTGCTTTGTGGTAATTTGTGAATGTTGGTTCTCAATTTGTTGTTTATAATTAATTAGTTGCTTTTGGTGGTTTTTATTAATAGTGTTGGTTAATTTGCTTTATATATGCATGGTCGACTCAAAAATATATAGGACTTAAGAAAAAAAATACCAAAATAGGCTTGTATAAAGGATGTCAAACTAGTCATAAAATTAAAATAATGATGTTAAATTATTGTTAACAGAAATGTAAAATTATATTTCATATTTATCGTACTATTTTAGTGATTGGTTTGTATTATATTTATATTATATATTATTTTGTATATATTTATACTATATTTTTTCATTTTATGTTAAGTCCAATTTATTAAAAATTTATGTCATTTTAATTATATGACTTATTTGAAATACATAGGTTTCGTATTCAATGTAAAAAAATACATAGGTTTCATATTCAATGTAAAAAAATTAATGGTTAAAATTTCTTATATCCAAAATTATTTATTTGTCCCATTTTCTAGTATACATAAAATAGTTTCTATTTTTTTTCAGGAGAGGGTTATATGTACACAATTTTTATTTATTTTTCTCTACTAATTTTATAATCTATAATTTTTTTTTAATATTTGCAGTATTTAATAACTAACTTTTCACCATTATTTTTTTATTTTTTTAAATTTTCCAAGAGTTTTTAGTTAGGATTCTATTTTTATTCCCTTAAATTGTTCATATCTAGATTGATATTTTGTAGTATGCATGCCGAAAACTACAAATTAAATAATTCTAAACTAATATGTAATAAATAAATAAATAAATAATTGATAAAAATTTAAAATAATAAAAAGAAATATGGAGTGATAGAACCTAGAATTGAAATTGTATTGAGATAATCTGTTGTCATCGTTAGTTAAAAGAGAGATAATATAATATCTTTTTTAGTTAAGAGAATATGAAAGAGTTTTGACGTAAAAGAGTAAAATTTTGAATTTATGATATAATAAAATGCATAAATATTTAAACCTTTGACTCTCATAATAATATTTGACTTTTGAAAAATTAGACATTAATTATGAACCAACAGTTGTTATTAGTATTTGGGAACAAGTAATGTTACCTATAACTCATCTACAATCAACATTTCTTATGAGCTGAGTTGGCAAAATATCGTTGGATGGGTGAAACATGAAATAAAGAAATTATATTATATTATATTATATGGTATGGTAATTATCCCTCAACTAATATTTTGCTAGGTTGTAAAATAAATTGGTTGTAAATGTAAATGAGTTGTAGGTATAAAATTATTCTTTAAGAGATTTATCCATACTAAGGTCATGTTCGGTTTGATTAATCGGGTTGGGAAAGGACTTGGGATTACTTACTAATCTTAAGTTTGTTGTTTCGTTGAAGTTTTTGACTAAGGAAAACATTCTCTAAGGAATTAGATTATTTAAGTTTTAGCAATCATTTTTCTACTCCACTACCTAAGGAAAACTTTGGTTTTCTTAGGAATAGTATATTAAATTACTAATCTAACCTTGTATATTTTTAATGTTTTCAAAGCTAATCTTATTCAAATAATTGATTAATTATTTTATACATAATTAACAAAATAATTATAAATATACTTCATTAATTTATTTTTTTCAAAAATTAAAAATTAAAAATTTGAAATTGTTTCTGGCCACTATCGTCGGCGATCACTACACATCCGCACCTCTCTCGTTCGTGGTGGTATCATCGGTGTAGATTGTGCCATTTAACAGTAAAAATGAAGTTTAACGACGAATTTCGAAAAGACAACCACTGCGATAGCAAAGCAACAACACCATCAGCGAAGAAACTTGGACGGAGAGGAAGATCATTGAATGGTGAGCCTAATGGAGTCGGGGTTGACATCCACACACAACATTGAATAGACTCCGGCGATGGTGAGCAATAATGATTTCTGTAATTTTTTTAAATTTTTAATAAATAAGTAAATATTAAATTATTTCTTTATTTTTACAAATCTATGTTAGTTTAGTAATATTGTAATATATTTAATATTTATTATATATATTTAATCTCTACTTTTTCTTCTAATACATATTAAAATTATATTGTAAAAAGTTTATAGTAATTTACTAAATAAATATAATTTAATAGTTATTTATTTTTAATTAATTCGTAGAAAAAAATTGTATTCAACAATGGATATTTCCTACTTTAATAATGAGCGTACTTATGTCCAATTAATTTATGAGTGATTCCTTTCTATTCATAACTCCAATGTTAAACCAAATAAAGGAAAATATTTTCCAAACCCATTTTTTCCTCTCAATTTTTTCTTTCCACCCACTTTCCTTTTCCTTCCACATTTTCTTTCTTGCAACCGAACACGCCATAAGGAGTAAGAAATGAAATATTGAAATAAAAATAGTTAATTATATTTAATTGTCATTGGAATTATTTATTAGGAAAGAAGATATTTAAGGACATAATTTGACTTTATATTTTTAAATTTTAATTTAATATAAAATTATAGTTAAATAAGAAACTTATTATATAAGATTTGAGACAAATAATGATAATAATAAATTTTGGGGGCCTTAATTATAACTGACATAAGTTCTAGGAACCTTAATAATAACTAACATAATCTTTAGGGCATTCAAAAACCTGAGGCCCTAGGCAATCGAGGCAGCTGCTTAGGAGTTCCATCGGTATTGAACATATGTACATATACTTCTTGGAAGTATTAGTAAACTTAATTCTTTGTTGATTTTGGTTTACAGGAGAGAATAATCATTGCCCTATTATGGAAAAGGATATAACAATGGTCCTCGCTTTAATGGTCACTATGATCATTAGAGCATGTTGATAGAGAATTTCTTTAGGTCGAAGGAGTATTGGCAAGTTGTGGCTATTGGTATAGTTAAACCAGCAATTGGTGTAACTCTGACTGATACATAGAAAGCAAAGCTTGAAGGGTAGAGGTTGAAGGATCTCAACGCAAAAAATTACTTGTTCCAAGCTATTGATCGCTTAATTATAGAAATGATCCTTAACAAGGACACTTTTAAGCAAATTTGGGACTCAATGAAAAAGAAGTTCTAAGGGGCAACAAGGGTGAAAAAGGTACATCTTTAAGCACTTCGCATTGAGTTTAAAGCTCTGCAAATGGAGAATGGAGAATCAGTTTTAGACTACATCTTGAGAAGGATGACAATCACAAATAAGAGATGCATTAATAGAGAAAAGCTTGATGATGTTACCATTGTTGGGAAGATTTTTCGATCTCTAACATCCAAATTTAATTATGTTATATGTGTGATTGAAGAATCAAAAGATATTGACACACTTTCAATTGATGAGTCATGGAGCTCTTTGTTAGTTCATGAGTTAAAAATTATCTAAAAGAATAAAGAGGAACAATCATTGCAAACCGCCATAAATTCCAGAGGAGTTACATGTGGCAAGAAGAATTGGAAAGGTAAGAATGGGCACAAAAAATCAAAAAAGAAAGCTGTTGATTCCCAAGGAGATGGGAGGGCTCGTGATGATAAGAATTTATCCAGACAAAATTCAAGGACTGTAGACAAGTTAAAAGTTGAATATTTCTGCTGCTATAGGTATGGTTATTATAGTGCTGAGTGCCTTGAAAATTTGAATAGTATTCATGGTGAGAAGTCCAACTTTGTTGCAAAGTAAGAAGAAAAATTCCCTTCTTTGGTACGTTAATCAAAGAAGAATCTAAAAAAAAAAAAAAGAAAATTTATGGTATTTAGATACTAGTTGTAATAATCACATGTGTGGTAACAGATCTATGTTTAGTTATTTGGATGAATCTTTCAAGAATACTGTTAAGTTTGGTGATAATTCCACAATATCAATTAGAGGAAAAGGAAAGAATATCTAAGCCAAGGGGAATTCTCATTCCATCTCTAATATTTTATATGTTCTAAATTAAAAACTAATATTCTTAGCGTTGAACAGCTTCAAAAAAAGGGGTATGAGATTTCTATCAAGAATGAAGTCTGTCAAGTTCAAGATGACCGGCTGGGTTTAATTGCCCAAGTGAAAATGACAGCAAGTAGAATGTGTTAGTTGTATCTCTATCACACCAATCACTTATATCTTGCCTTAAATTCAGAAGATATAACATATTATGGCACATCCGCTATAGTTATCTCAATTTTGGTGAGTTACAACACCTTCAAAGATTTGTGAAGATTGTGTTGTTAGCAAACAACATCGAGATGTT
Organism: Boswellia sacra; assembly: GCA_013180625.2. Taxonomy (NCBI): domain Eukaryota; kingdom Viridiplantae; phylum Streptophyta; class Magnoliopsida; order Sapindales; family Burseraceae; genus Boswellia; species Boswellia sacra. The sequence goes on along the minus strand of SNVD02016154.1, from coordinate 20,153 downwards.
TTTCCAGAATGGGAGGCTTGAAAGGCAAAGAAAGTGCTCGAAAAAGGGCATTTAGTTTTATGTAGACCGATAAAGCTAATGTTGAATAGAGGTAAATAGTATTTTATATCCATCATTGATGATTTTAGTTAGAAAACCTAGGTTTATTTTTTACGAATAAGTCAAAAGTTTTAATAGCTTTTTAAAGGTTTAAAGCGTTAGTTGAGAAGGAAGCTAGTAGTCCACTTAAAATCTTGCACACTTACTGTGGCTGAGAGTAAAACTCATAAGAATTTAGAGATTTTTGTGACAACCATGGAATTAGAAGGCAGTTGATAACAACCTATACACCTTAATAGAATGGGGTTTGCGAGAGAAAGAATCATATGATTCTTAACATGGTTCGAAGTCTTCTACAGAGGAGCAATCTTCCCAAAAGTTTTATGGCCTGAAGCAATTAATTGGAATGTTATTTTGAATAGGTATCCTACACAACCTCTTCAAAATATAACTCTTAAAAAAGCATAGACTGGGTGTAAACCTATTGTTGATCATTTTCAGGTGTTTGGGTGTATATCATATGCCCATGTTCTAGATAAGAAGAGAAAAAAATTAGATGATGAAGGTGAAAATGTGTTTCTCTTGGTATAGTGATTGTTCAAAGGCTTGTAAGTTGTACAGTCTTAACACAAAGAAAATTATCATTAGCCATAATATTGTTTTTGATGAAGAGAAAACATGCTTGTGGAATACTAATACATCAAGATAAAGCATTCCAACATATCTCAATGGTGGAAATGAAGAAATACAGCAATATCAAACTCCAGTAGCATCACTGGCAACAGAACTAGCTGAAGTAACTTCTGCTACGTAAACAGCAATAGAACTTATCACATCACCAACGACGAAACCAACTATAGATGTTGACCCTCCAAAAAGCTCACATTCTCAACGATTTAGAAGAAAACCAGCATGAATGTCAAATTATGAGGTACCAAGACGTGATAATGAGGATCCACTTACTCGTTTTGCCTTGTTTTCATATTGTAATCCTACAATATTTGAAGTTACTGTCAAAGAAGAAAAATGGTAAAAGGCTATGGATGAAGAAATCGCAGCCATTGAAAGGAAGAATGCATGGGATTTGACAGATATTCCAAATGGGTAGAAAACAATTGGTGTCAAGTGGGTTTAGAAGACGAAGTTAAAGAAAAATGGTGAAGTTGACAAATACAAGGCACATTTGGTAGCTAAAGGCTGCAAGCAAGAGTTTGGCGTAGATTACAAAGAGATGTTTGCTCTTGTTGTGGGACATCATACAATCAGATTATTGATTGCGGTAGCAGCTTAAAACTCTTGACCGATTTTTCAACTAGATGTAAAATCAATGTTTTTACATGGAGACTTACAAGAAGAGGCATTTATTGATTAACCTCCTGGTTACATAAAAATAGGTAGTGAGCATAAAGTTTATAAATATAAAAAAGCTTTATATGGACTAAAACAAGCACCTTAATTCTCAAAGGAAAGTTTCAAAAAATGTCCATATGCTCATACTTTTTACATAAAAATTGGAGATAAGGAAAAGATGTTTGTAGTATGTCTATATGTACATGATCTGATTTATACTCGAAGTGATAGTGTTATGTTTGAAAAATTCAATGAGTCTATGATGCTTATTATGTCTAATCTTGGTATGATGAACTATTTTTTTGGCATAAAAGTTGTGCAATTAGCTACTAATATTTTTATTTCTCAAAAAAAATATGTATAAGAGATCTGAGACAAGTTTAGATGAAGAATTCCAACTCTATCACTACTCCAGTTGAGCTAGAATTGAAGCTTGTGAAGGATCCTGCAGGAAAAGGTGTTGATAGTACTCTTTATAAGTAAATTATTGGGAGTTTAATGTACTTAATAGCAACTCGGCCTAATATAATGTGTACAGTAAGTCTCATTAGCAGATATATGGCAAGTCCAACAGAGGTTTATCTATAAGCTGCAGTGATTATGGTACTTACGTGGTACTACTGACTATGGTCTGTTGTATAAGATGAAATAGAACTCTATTTTGTTTGGGTTTATAAGCAGTGATTATACTGGAGATTTAGATGATAGAAAGAGCATATATGGGTATGTCTTTATGATAGGTTTTACAGCTATTTCATGATCATCAAAGAAGCAACCAATAGTCACTATATCGATAATTAGAGCTGAGTTCGTTATAGTAACTTCTTGTGCATGTCAAATACTTCGTTAAGGAACTTCAGCTCAAGCAACCAGGTTCTACTAAAATTTTTTGTGACAACAGTTCAGTCATCATGGTTTCAAGAATCCTATTCTTCATAGAAGATGCAAGCACATAGATGTGAGATATCATTTTTTGCGTGATCGGACAAAGAATGAAATTATTGATCTTGTTTACTACAGAAGCGAAGATCAAATTGTTGATATCTTCACCAAACCTCTCAAATTGGCAACTTTTCTGAAATTGAGGAAGTTATTAGGGTTTGTACTATTGAAGATCTAATTTGAGGAAGGTTCTACATGAAAATTAAACTGAAATTTCACCAATATTCAGTTTAAGAGAGGGAATTTTAGAGTTTCGTTTAGATAATGAGTTCTATTATGTAGAAATTATTTTGTTTACTTTGATTTGATCACTTCATGTGAGTGATCCTAGGCATGTTAGTTGTCCTAATTTATCTCTACATGTTAGTAGTGGTGTAGTGGTCAGTCGCAATCCCATTTTTATGTTTTTACATTCTTATGAAGTTGATGTAATACTTACATAAAAGCTGTTATAGATTGAATAAAGTATCCAAAAATTCTCCTCTATTTAGTGTGTCATAACAAAGTTATGTTAGATAGCTCAAAATAACATTATCAGAATTTGCAAAATGTATCAAAGTTTGTAACATTAAATGCATTAGTAAATGTGCATTTTCAGAAAACAGAATTTTGAAAACACAAATAAACACCACTGAAGAAATTGACTAAGCTAACTAAGCCTACTAACAAGTGAGTGATTTAACTAATTTCTTATTCTTTGTTTATAAGATTGAGTTCATGACATTGGAATTTCTGCAAAAATTTACACTTTGGTTTTTTATGTGTCTGTTGGTGTTATTTTTTTATGCAATATAATAATTTATTCTATCTGGTTATTTTTTTAACCTACAAAAAAATTATTTGAATAATTAGAAGTAATTATGTATTTGTAATTGAAAATATAACTGCCAAAATTACATATTTTTATATTCGTGTTAAATGTTATTTTTTTATTTTATTTGTCAAAATAAAATGAATTTAATATCTTCTTTTTTAGGTTAAGTGAAAAATAACGTTTTTTATTTTTGGTTAGATATTGTTCAAATTAATTAACTAATTTTATATCCCAATTTATAGATTTTTTATATTACATTATCTATCTTTTTATTAATAAATCATGGATAAATATATTTTTTTTCTTTTTTTAACACTTTTCTTTATTTTATTTTTCAAAGTTAACTTTTACATGAAATAAACACCGTGTAATAGTCCGCGGTTGCGAAAACAGGCTTTTACATACCAAAGTTTTGCCGTTGCGTGCTATCAGTTTGAAATTTGAATCAAACTACGTGGCGAAATCCTATTGGTTCCAACCCTTCCAGCTGTATATAAAAGCAAAGCCCGCTCTCTTGAACCGCCATTAACGTTCTACCTCTAGCTTTCACTCTCTTGCATGTTCACTAGTTCAATCACTCAAACTTCATCGGCATTCTCAAAGCCTTGTTTTCCTCATTTCAGTAAGTTTTTCTCTGAACATTTTTTCTGCAAAGTTTACATCTTATTATATGTATGTTTTTCGTGATTTTGCACAAGTGTTCAGATTGTTGTTTAGTTTGAATGGTTAGGGTTTCATGAAGTTATTGAGTTGTTGCTTCTTCATTCTTAGTTTCCCTTTAAAAGATTTTATATTTTGTTTTTGTTTACCCTGTAATTCGTAATGTTAATGTACGGGTTTGGATGTGTTTCTTGGTCTTCACCGTGAATGTCATTTTTAACAAAAACATAATGACCCTTTTGAGTCATTTACTGTGTTGGGTTGGTGTCAAATTCAATATTTACTTTGATTTTGCTTCTTGGGTTGAATTTTTTTTTTTTTAAGATTTCATTTGACTTGGATTGTCAACTTGAGAATTAGATAAAAAAGAGAATTTGTGACAGTTTTTTTCTCAATTGGCTGTTGTTTTTATTGATGGTGTTGTTTAATTAGCTTTACAAGTATATATAACTTCTTGAGAATATTGGTAAACTTAATTCTCTGTTGATTTTGGTTTACAGGGGAGAATTATCATTGCCCTACTGTGGACAAGTACGTAAAAATGGTGGTTCTTAGTGCATCTGTTCCTTCAGATTTAAAGCTTGATAAGGTGGACAAGGAACTGCAGTTCCTTCAAATGAGGCAGCAACTCAAAGCTTCCATTAGAGCCCAAATGAGGAAGGAAGCTGCTTCTCTTTGTAGCGGTTCCCAGGAAAAGAAAAAACTGACTAAGCCCACTAACAAGTGAGTGATTCAACTAATTTCTTGTTCTCTGTTTACAAGATTGAGTTCATGACATTGGAATTGCTGCGTAACGTTTTTATTAATTTACACTTTGGTTTTTTATGCATCTGTTGGTGTGATATTAAATGTGTACTTACTGCCTTTCTCGTTGCAGCTACGGGTCTTTCTTTGGCTGCTCTCAATCTTCTATTGCACCAAGAGTACTCCAGGACGCTAAATTCATGGCAGAGTTTAAGCAACTGCCAGCAAGGAATATGAGTTCAGCTGCCTCTAAAGCTTTTGCGCCTATGTGCAGAATCAACGCTCATGAACTTAAGGCCATCCGGGATTACTCTTTTATCTTCTCAGATAATGCAGAAAATACCACTCTATCAGCTGCTACTTCAGTAAACACAAGTCTGAAGCCATGTCAACTGAACTCCCCCAAATGCAAAGTTAATCCTGATGAGCAACAGATTCCCCTGTCAAAGTTGCATTCCATCACAAAGGAAAAGGGCAAAACACGCCCTGTACCTTGGAAAGCAGAAGTGAAGTCTGCTAAAAAGCAGATAGTCGAGGAGAAAATTGAGTATATTGAGCCCAATAAGATAAAAGTGGAGATAGAAAGCAAGCATCTAACTTCTTCAAAAGTTGAGGCTTCTGATTTACGGAAAGCTGACTTTTCAAAGCCCCAATTAGCACAGAGGAAGGATGATCAGCCTAAGAAGGTGAATGTGATCATGCCCAAAAAAATGAAGTCTTCTTCACTGCAGAGGGGCCTTATTGGGAGCAAAGCTCCTTTCTCTAAGAAGCAGGCGGGGCGGGGAAAGGAATTCCGCAGGCTCAAGGAAGCACTGCTTCCGCCCCAGCCCCAGGGGAAGTCTGTTCCAGAGCATCAGGTTCACATACATACTACTTTGTCAAAATCATGCTTCACATTATCCCATATATATTGACATGCTCTGGTGTTTTATACTTGTAAAGGTTCTGACATCCATTTGCCATCATTTTCTGCAGATCCAGAAGCATCCTATGCAAGAGCCTGTTTATGATGATGAAGTTGACCAGTCATATAATATCTCTTCTTTGTGCCAACGTTTATTCAGGTGAGGCTGCCTGCCAGAATTGAACTCTCTATATAAATATATTATTCTCACATATTATTTATTGGTTTTGGGTTCATGGTTTGAACTGAATAATGCATGGTTTTCTGCAGGCGTAACCATAATAATCGTGCACAAGATTATCATAGCGATTATGATGACTGCATAACGGCCAGTTTTGATGAAATCCAGAAAGAAGAGAAAAGAAGGTAATTAGGAGTACTTTTTCAGCTACCCAGCTTAGCTTTTCCGTTCTTAGATGTGCTTTCTCATTATGTATAAAATGCAAATTCTATTCTTATAGGAACTTGTTTAAGAGAACTATTAGTTTCTAAGAGTAATTTTGAGGTACTTTTGACTGAAAATTGTTCCAGCAAATGGCAACCGCTTGACAGTCAGTACTGTTAGTCTTGAAGAGATTATTCTCGTTCATTTATGTTAATGTGTTTCTTTGAATTAATTATGCTAATTCAATATTTGATCTCTTGACAGTGCAATACTTGCAAGGAAGGAGGACAGAGTAGAGCAATTACGCAATGAACAAGAAGAAAGGGACGAGAGGTTGAAAAGAAAAGCAAAGAAGCAGAAGTTACAATAGAATTCAACCTGTTCTGAGTCTGAAGCTTTCATTTCCATTTATTAGAAAAGTGCCTGTGTTATAAACCACAATTGTTAAATATAGCTGAAAACAGTATATTCTCTCTTGTTTCTTTTGATGCAAAACATGTAAATACTAGTCACAGTATACCATAAGCAAATTAAAAGTCCATTACATATATTTCACTTCCTTTAGTTCTTCTACTTCTAAATATTTTTGCTTGATGGTTACAAGCACTCTCTTATCTTATGAAGCAACATTTCAGCATTTGACACACATTAAATGATAATTGACATATCAACAATACAACTAAGAAATATTCCTTCTGTAATTAACTAATTAATTAATTAAAGATAGACTCATGTGAGAATTTATTACTACAATTGATGTGATTTTGTAATATTAGTATTGGGTCAGAATCTTTAAATAAAAATTTGACTGAACTTTCCAACAGTTTATTAATATGAGTTATAATTAAAACATCATATAAAAAGTGATATTAAATTTACATTTTTTTTTAATTTTGAAATCCCTTGTGTTAAGTATACCGATTATAGGTATTTTACTTTAAAAAAAAGTATATTTTGACCTAACAGATAATTATATATACGCAGTAGAAAGATAACCCATGTTACTTATTCAAAATTGAAGATTGATGATTAATCACATTAAAATATAATTAAAATAAAAAATTTTATGTTTAAAATTGACAGTAGTTGTGATTTTTAGAAGTATGTGATCAGTAAGTCTATAGGTTATTGACAAATATTTTCATTTTTGCAGTATTTTTTCCTTAGATCAAATATTATTCCATTGAATTTATATTGCTTAAAAATATTTATTTTCAAATTTGTAAAATATGTTGAGAAAAATATTAATTCTTAGAATTTAAATTAATGAATATATTTAAAATAAAAAGAGTAGAAAACACTTTTAAAGATGCATGCGCCCCAAACCTACTAATTTCTATCTATTTCAATTTTTCATATAAAGCAATATTATACCAAAAAATCTTTTACTATCAAAAAGAGAAAGAAGAATAAAAATCAAAATCAAAATTAAAACAATTAAGTTGATATTTCAGATAAGAGGAAAAAAAATAATTATAATATTATTTATTTGTTAACGATTGGAAAAGACATTTCGTTCTTGATGCCGTTAACCTTAACAGATATTCGTTAGATGTTGGGGGTCTTGTTGTTAGTATTTAAAACTAGTGTATCTTACGTATTAACCACTGCCTCTGGCGCGTGAAAAATTTGCCAATGTAGATTCAATTCTGCATCACTCGCTTCTCTTCTCGCGCGCCTTGGCCTTGCTGCAGCGGTGGCCAATTTGTTCTCTTTAACTCATTTCTCAAGGTTTGATTTTGATGCCTCTGAGATTTTAATTAAAAAAAAAAAAAAAACCGACTCCCCAGATGAAAATTTACTTGTTTATGCATTGATTTTATTGAGAATTGTTATTTGAAACCAAATAATAGCGATGGGCAGTGATATATTTTGTCTGTTTAAACCAAGTTAGTGAAGACGTGGCTAGAAAAAAGGGGTCTAAACAGACTTTGATGCAATATATTTGCTTTTCAATCTATCGCGTACAAACTGTTCGTTGAAATGCTTAGCTGACTGAGTCTTATTATTGGAAGCCAAATTTTAGATGTAAGAAGTTGGATTATATTGTTGGATTGTTGTACATGCTACGTCTACCTTGGAATTTATTTTTTTTTAATCTTGGGTGGTGATTAACTGACATTAAATTGCGTGGCTTCTGAAATATCAGAACAAGGTCGTTTGAGAAGCAATGCTGGCTAGACGGGTTCGAAGGATTGTAAACTTGTATGATATGATTATGCAAAATTCTAATGCCAATTTTTTGGGGATAAATAAGTTAAAGCATCCCTGTGGCTTGTACTCTACTGGGTCAGTCTGCACAGAGCTTCCAAGGAAGCTTAAGAAATGTGAGCGGAAACCAATGGTGACAAGTGTTAATGAACTTAAGCGTATAGCTAGACGGGAAAGGAAAGAGAGGCAGATGGCTAAAGAAAAGATTCTACGGCCTCCGGAAAATGGATTGTTGGTTAAGGAATTAATACCGATTGCTCATGAAGTTTATGCCGCCAGAACTGAATTGATTGATTGTGTTTCAAGTGTTGCTAGGAGCATTGCCATATATACATGCAGGTAAGTGCTTAGTTTTGTTTATCATTGTCTAAGAGACTAAACTTGCTAGCAGAGCCAAGAAGTTTTCATTTGAGATTTCTATCGATTTTTTTCTTACAATTAGTCATAAATGATAGAAATGGAAACTAAAATTAAAGTCTTGTAAATTTACTTTTTTTTTTTTTTTTTGGTGGGTATTGTTTTGAAGGTCCTTAAAAGGGCAAATAATGATGTTGTCTTTTTGTTGGTTAAAGTAAGCATGTAATCAGATTTTTGTATGCGCTCAATTATAATGTGATTGTGGTCTAATCTTGTGTAGCTTGCTCTAGAACAATTTGCCATAATCTTAGAAAATAAGCATGTTACATGTAAATTTAGGAGCCATAAAAGAAATGGATTTCAGATTATCTAGAAGTGATTTGCTTCTCGTATAAGCCTTGTCTATTGAAGTCCCATATTACGACTCCAAATTGAAAATTAAATTAAGTCTAGTGGGTAACTCGAAATTTGAATCAATGTGAATGAAAATGTTGGCTTGTTATCATCAATCTGATCTATGGTTTGATAAACTTTATATTTTCTGCTGTTAACTTGTCTTTGCAGCGTATGTGGAGAAGTTCATGTTGGTCATCGACCACATGAGATCAGAACATGCAATGTTGCTGGTAGCGCAGCTAGCAAAGAACACAGTTGGAAAGCAGGAGATGTGAAACATCTTTTGCCTCTCGTGGAATCGTTTCATCTATATGACAGGTTAGGAAGAGCTGTTTCTCACAATGAGCGGATTGAAGTGGATCGGATTCCTGCAGTTGTTGAACTTTGCATCCAAGCAGGCATTGATATCCGTGAGTACCCAACTAGAAGAAGGGCTTTCCCTGCATATAATCTTGCCGGTAAAATTATAGATTTTGAGAAGAGGTTCCCAAAAGAAGATGCACCTGGCAAAGACATAGAGACATTTGGATTTTGGGAGAATAGAAAAAGTAACAAGCATATAGACATGAAGTGTGATGATGAAGATTCACCAGGTGCTCTTTTCTTTTAATTTGCACTCTTCTTTTTCCCCAGTCATACTTCATATTTTTCCTTTTCATCCAAAGTAAACTCACTGAAATTTGGGCAGGACTTGAATTTTATTTCTCCTTTACCTTGTAAAAATTCTTTTCAGTTTTTCTACAACTCTAAAACAGTCATTGGTAGCTGTGCTGAGAGAATAACTAACTGTGAAGAGATTAGTTAGGTGTTGAATAAAATTATTAAAAACTTCATTAATTAGGCTTTTAGAAGTACTATGAGTGTCAAAAGCATCATATTTACATTGTGAATTTTACTGTCAAAGTGTTGTGACAGTATGTAGTAACTAAATAATGTAATGCTGAAATATAAAATGTTCTAACACTTTATGTGTGTGTGTGTGTGTGCGCGCGCGTTTGTCTTCCTATTTAGCATAGAATCAAAAAGTTTATTTAAGGATATTTTTGGGTTTGTATGATTGTTTTAGGAATTTTTTTGGGAGTGCATTAAATGGAAAAACCAATAATCCCTTTCCTATTTCTCAAAATCTGCTGTGGAAAGGGGTTATTTGGCTTAAATTGGTTTCAAAAATATTTGCTAAACACCTAAATTGAATTTTATTGCTAAAAATTACTTTATCTTTTTTTTTTTTTGGAAAAGTTACTTAGTAATATAGATCCAAAAAATTATAATGTACAAAAATCCGAGGGACATATCCCAAGAATTACAACTAAGACATTAAGTCCAAGATAAAAAAATAACAGCCATAAGCGGCAAAAAACAAAGCAAAGATCACAAATGGCCTTAACAACATGAAATAAAGGCTACAGGCGGCTTGAACAATGCAAGATTTCCAATGACCATAAATGGCCTAACAATTAAAGGAAAACACAAAATGATCACAATGGTGCAAACATAAAGAAATAGTAAAAAAATCAAGTATGATTAAGTAAAGCCTTAATCCTACTTGTTCTTCTCCTTCTTACCTTTCTTTACTGGAGTACTCGGGGTGTTCAAATGAGAATGGTCAATCCCATCAGGTTGATCCTCATCACTTAGCCTATTCAAAGGCTCAAAACGAGAGGGAGAAAACATAGGAGGTTGCCCTGTATTTATCCGTCCTGACGAAACAGATGCCTCATGATTTGTAGAACACTGGATGGAACCCTAAAAATTACTTTATCCTTCTCAGCAACAATCGTAATTGGTGCTAGATACCTTCTTGTTATTGTTATTGTCTACAATCATCTTCTTTCCAATCTGATCTCTAATACAAGTGGAAACTAGTTGAAGTTTGACCTCATTGTTTCAATATTTGGTCCACAGGATTTAATTAAGGGTTTTTCCAATGAATGCATGCTGATTTTCTGACATCCATGCAGATGTTGCTATTAGAGGCATGGATGCATTGCAGAGAATGCGAGCAGGAGCATCCAAACTCATGCAGAAGTATACTGTCCAAACCTGTGGATTCTGTTCAGAGGTCCAAGTGGGACCTAAGGGTCACAGAGTGAGGAATTGTAAGGCTTATAAGCACCAGATGAGGGATGGACAGCATGCATGGCAGGAGGCAACAGTTGATGATTTAGTGCCTCCAGTGTATGTCTGGCATGTTCAAGACCCAAAAAGTGGCAAACCTCTGGAAAATGACTTGAAGAGATACTATGGTATGCTGCCTGCAGTTGTGGAACTATTTGCTCAGGCTGGAGCAAATGTGAGAGATGATTATGCTGGCATAATGAGGGAAGACGTTGCAGTGCCTGGGTTGGATGAAGAAAAGTTGGTTGTCTAAGATTTTAGTTTTTTTGGTTGATAGCAGAATTTATGAATCACTCTGGTGGATAAGGATTGTGAATTTGATTATTGGAGTCACTTGACTCTCTGCAAATGATTGGATTTGGCGTTTAGATGAAAAGTAGGTGAAAATATAATAATTGTACTTGTAAATATAGTTTATTCAGCTTCTTAATGCTGGAACAGATGATGGCCAATGATACTATCAATTGTGCTAGTGTTATGGTCACCTTTGAGTTCAGAACTGGGAAAGAAAGTTGGGGTGTGATGTACTTAATAATATCTTCCTGTAGGAGCATAATAATGTGGTTATATCTGTATATTGTCTTGGTAAAGATGTCATACTCATGCCTGGCAATGGCTTAGATGCCTGTTGATTTTCAATATCAACACCAGGCTTATCCGAGTATGACCACAGATCTGAGACTCTTCGGTGAGGAAAGAAGAAATCTTCTATTCCTTTTCTAACTTTTATGCCCATGTTCTGTTTGCCAGATGGAGAAACACCTGTCAATCCTAAGAGTTTCACAATGTCACAAAGTCCTCACCAGTGAACTTTTTTAATTCAAATTGCCATTGACATCTTTGTTTCTTGGTACGTTACACTTCTCAACTGTGGAGCCATATCTTATATCTGTTTCTTTAGTCTTGTTTCATTTTCTAGTCGACTCTCATCGATGTGATGTCGATCTGATAAGGCCCTAGAATCACACAGTTAGTCTCAAGTTTTCATTTTCTTTTCTTTGATAGGAATGAACAATTAGTTTCCATTTCGCAGTAATTTTCATTAGCTAATTCTGTCCTTTGATAGAATGAGTTTGGATACCACTTATGAGTTATGACATTGATTCAATTTTTGCTCAATCCCTTGGTGGACCAAAGAGTATTTGCAATCAGATTGATTTCCCAGTTCAATAAGTCAATATGGATTTGATTGGAGTACAAATTTTTGGTAGACTAAAATTTTCACCTGCTTGTTTGAAATATGATCTCATTGCAAGAAATTCGGAATGCAGTTTGAGAACTCCATTGACTTATTTGTCTGCATGAACGTCTGCTTTTGATTGGGCAGAAGGAAAGTGGAAGGGTAGTAGGAGATCTTGTCTAGCCAAATTTTGAATCAGGGTTGATTTTTTTTTTTTTTTATTTTGGGAATAAGAAACATAAAATTTGTATTAAGTGTGAAAATTTACAAAAAGAAGGAACGGTGGCCCTTGAGCAACAAATGAAAAGAAACTAGCAACAAGACAGCTCAAGATTACCTATAAAGCAGGACATTATGAAAGAGCCCTGACAAATGCACGGACCTAAAAAGTCTCCACCGCCCCGGCCAGGGAACAAAAACTCAGATCACATCACAGCTGGCCTTTATCCCGTGGATTTTTTTTTACTTACCCTGACACTGGTGAATCTTATGGATATTCATGAACAGTTAAGCTGTATTTTTATTTGTCCTGGGGCTGCTCTTCCACTTCTCTGTTATAAGTTGTGTGACCTGCCATACTTTCTCACCAGTAGCTTAAATGACACCAACGTATGATGTAAATTTCCCAGTATGTATCATGTGGATTATATAGACAGCCGGCTTCTTTGTTGGGCTATTAAAAAACAAAGTTGTACCACATTGTAATTTGATTTTCTCAATGGGAATTTTCCATATATAATTGTCTCGGACAAGGCAATTCCTGCCATCAAGAATTAACTGGTTCTCAATGTGGGGTAAAATAGAAAGTTACATAATGGCTAAGTCTAACAATAGATCTGCCATGCTTTTTGGTTCTTCTGGTCTGTGTTACTCTCATCCTCAACAGAACTGAGAGTAAAATACTTGTAAGTAATTTATTATTTTCTATTACTAAAATGATTAAGTCTTTTAATCATTTTGGTTTCATCAAACATATTTAGTGTCCATAACTTGTTGTTTCTTCTGCTGCTTGTAGCTGGTGTTCGAGAGGCGACTCTGGAATGCAACTCAGTTTATGGTGCACAAGAAGGTGACACTTGACTGTGACTATAACTGACTGCAGAGTTTTTCAATGAGATCAACCCCAATCTTGACTGTGACTATATCTTCATTGGCAAGGGGCTCTGCATTGACGGTTCTGTCGACTAGAATGGGGGAAAGATTTGAATCCAAGCAGAAGATAATCTGTCCATCTGCAAATGTAATAAGATTTATGTTTTGTTTGTGATCTCAACATAATTAACAAGTTTCAATCTAAATTCTTAATTCCAAAATAATGTGTCAAGGGAAATGACATCTCAATTTGAGATAAATTGACAAGCCATTCTACAATATTCTTCTTTGGTGACTTGATGATAGAAGGACAAGCAAATGGATATGATTACATCCTCGTACTATTTTGAATTGAGAAATACATGTGACTCTCCAATTCAAATCAGAGTCACTTTTTACAAGTGGATGATGGTGGTCGTGCTCATGCAAGGCAGAATCATTAGAGGCTTGAGGGGGGGCCGGGGACACGTGCTTATTAAGAATTGAGAGAATCTATCCCATAAATAAAAGAATCAATACTTGTTCAACTTTTTTAATGAAATGTGTAATCTTGGTCTTCAAATTTACATAAATCTATTGATACCAACAATACTATAAATTCTCTTGACTTTAATGGATTTTATCTTATTATTAGTATTACTACATTCTCAAAACTTCATACATCTTTTCCTCATTCATGTGAGCTCTAAACTATTTTCAAACTCTTCCCAATTACAATTATATTAACTATTTTTAACTATTTATTATTCCTCTCTTAAATGGAGTTGATTGGTATATTTTGATTCAATTCTTCGAGTTTTATTCTTTGTATTGTATCATTTATTGGGTATCTAATTTAAAGGGTTGGTCATGGTAAAAAGAAAGCATTTATTAGGTATATTACATATTCTAAAATCAATTATGAATATGGTATAATATTATGAGCTTATGTTATATATTGTGGACATGATCTTACATGTTATAAGAACCATACTCAATATTGGTTTTAGAAAAAGAATAAGCACTTGTAGGCAAAGTTTTACCTATTGCAATAATCGCTTATAAAAAAGACTTAATATTAATTTTTTAAAAAACAATTTTTCAATCATATCTTTTCATTTAGAATCAATTTATATAAATAGTAAATAGTGTGATAAACTAATATAAGTAAAAGAAATTTGTTTTACTTCAAAACAAATAAAATGAGTGCCATCCAATTTTGGACTTCCATTAATTAAAGAACCAATATACCCATATTCCAAGGGCAAAAATCCTTTAGTCATAGGGGCAATAGAGTAAAAGCAGGTGGCGTCTTTCTCTTTTTCGCTCACAAGCGCCAATAAATCTGAAAGACAAATCAGAAACCAGATAGCATCCACGACACTGACAGCACTTTCATTTACTCCAACAATTTTTCATCTTCAAAAAAATAATAATATTAATATATCTTTTAATTCTCTCACTCCTTCTCTAACTTTCCTTTCTTCTGCTTCTTGTCCTTCGTCTGCTTCTTCTCCTTCTTGGTTAATTTTCTACAGGTCCCTGCACTCTCCAGTTTTCCCTTCTAGCCCTTCTCTTGCTGTCCGCTGCTCCTCCTCCCACCCCGGTACCACCCTACCCTTCTCACAATCTTTCTTTATCATGATTTCTACGAGCCTATATTTCTTTGATATTCACTTCATGCATGGAGTTGCTTCTTTATTTTATTTTATTTTTCCTGTTTGTCGTTTGCTGTTTTGTGTTTAAATTTGATCTGGGTTGTTGTGCTTTTAGTTGTTCCAGGTGCATTGATGTAGTTATTCTTTCTGTTGCTTGTTCAGAGTGTTATTGGCTATGATTTTGGTGATTCTATATTGGGTTTCTTTTGATTTGCGATGTTTTTGTGGATTTTTTATTCAAATGCTTTGAGGAGTTTTTTTTTTTTTTTTTGGTTTGTTGAAGTTTATGTGAGGAAATGTTGGTTTGATTTGTAAAGGGGATGGCAGAGTTGAGGATAATTGAACTTTGAAGGTTTTGGGTCTCGTTTAACGTTTGTAAGTGGTGTTTTAGATTGTAGTTGTTTAACCATGGAAAAGACTGGAGTTTCAGATTTTTGTCAATTTATGCCTTTTGTTGTTTTTGGTTTTTATTTATTTATTTATTCGTCCAATGCCTATAGCAAATGATAAGAAGTTAAAAATAGAAAGCATTTAATGTTATTTTACCATGTCAAGAAGTCAAAACTCTTTTATTGACTAGAAAATATTTCCTAAAATGGTAAGTGAGCTTTGCATTCTTAGCATTTTTAACTTCTTACTTTGTGCCTTGGCTCTATATGTTGAAATAACCCTTTATTTATATTGTGAAGGGGGAAGTGCATAGGAGGTAAAAGAAGGTAGTGAATTTGTAAAAGTGTTTTCATAAGGTGGTAGATAAGCAATGTAGATTTGAGACCATTTGTAATCAAATGCTAGGTTACTGGAAAGACCTAAAAACTCTGCTACACTGGTATATTGTCTGCTTTTATACTTGTATTTCTTATCCAAAAGAGAAAGAAAATCTGCCTGCTAAGTGGTAGTTTATCCACTTATTCTTTTGTTCTTTTATACTCTAGTGGAACCTCTCATAGGCCTTAGTTGCACTCTATGATTAATTGATTTTTCTCTTAATCTTGCTTGTGGTTTCGCAAGCATTTGGAATTCGTTTATTCTGTTTTTTGCTTGCATTGGTGATTAGTTTGTTATGTAACTCTCTTCATATGCAAAGGTTGAAGCATGGTTAATCAAGCCTGAAGATTCTTTCTTTTGTCTTTTCCTTTTTATTTATTTATTTATTTTTGGTTCTATATGAAGGCTAATATTCACAAGGTTCAGTTACAGAGATGGATGGTGGTGCTGGTCCAAGTTTGTATCCATTGCATCGCTGCAAGACTCTTCATCTGGTTGGTATCAGACTTGTTTTTCAATTTATATACGATATCCTTCATGGATTTGAAGCTGCTATGTACTTGGTCTGAAGGATGTTCGAGATTGCCTTCTTTCTTGGCTTTTGCTCGCAAACCAAGGCTTTGTGGTCTTATAAAACCATACATCCAGGTGAGGCACGCACAAGGGATTCACAATGTTGATGGAGATAAGAACTACAAAGCCTACTTGTCTCCTGAATTTTTTGATGCACACCTTACCCAACTAGGCTGGCAGCAGGTAAGAAGAGGTCACTCACATAGTTACGTATTTGTAGAGAGTGCTTAAAAGAAAATAAGATACTTGTTTAATTATTGATGTAGTCCTGAGCAAAATTTAGCAATCCATGACAAACATTTTATGAAGCCTCTTTTTGTACATAACGCAGGTTGAAAATCTACGTAAGCATGTTCATGATTCTGGGCTTATAAAGAGGATTGATTTAGTAATTACCTCTCCTCTGCTAAGGTATTATTTTGCATACTTTTGCTGATGATCTTTCGAGGATATCATTTCGTGTCCCAGTATCAAAGTGTTTTTTATTAGCTTGGATAGGATTCTTGAATGAATAAAAAATGGCTTGTAGAATTTTGTTAGTTTTATTTTTGAGCAATTGTTAATCTTAATTTGCACCTTTCCTTTTTCACAATTGAAACTGAATATTTACATAATATAATTGTCCGTCAAACGTCTTTTTGTTTTATCCGATAGGTAGGTTCCAAAGTGTATTTCCTTTTATTCTCAACATCATGATTACTGTGACTTTCAGGACACTGCAAACAGCTGTTGGAGTTTTTGGTGGTGAGGGCTATGTGGATAGGATGGATGTAGTACCGCTAATGGTGGCAAATGCTGGAAATAGTGGCCGTGCTGCAATATCAAGTCTAAACTGCCCACCAATCATTGCTGTAGAACTTTGTCGAGAACATTTGGTATGTCTTTTACAACTATGTTTTACATGCTGAAATATGTGCCGGTTGCAAGATGTTTTTTTGTAATTTACATTGATGCATAACTTAGTTTTAAGCGAGGATAAAATCCTGTTTATTTAGATTTGTTGTTGATCTTGATGATTAGTTCACTAAAGGCATGTAGAGAAATGGTTGTTGCTCTTGTTAGTCAAATCTGAAAGTATTCAACCCTTCAGTCTTGTTCATTTTCACTTTTTTCTTTTTTTCGGTAGTCAATAGTTCTTGTTGTTTCCAAGTTCTGTCTATAGTGAAAGATTAGCAACAAGTTTTCTTTCTACTAAAAAGGACTTGTGATATCTCATTGGGATGACTGGAAGAAACTAGAAAGCCTCCTAAAGCTTTTGCAGAAAATCTGTACAGGTAGACTGTTTGAAGAGAAAGTCTAGCATGCAGCAGCTGTACCAGTTTAAAAAGCTAAGCTGGTACAATAGTCCAACCAAAGACTGACAAATTCAATTTACATTGTCTCCCAACACAGCTGCCCAAAACTTAAAAAATTCTAAATTCAAAAATATTTTAAATTTCAAACTTGACTTGAAAAGCTTTCACTTGACAAATGTAAGACTGATTTGTCAGTCTTTGATTGGGTTGCTATACTAACATAGCTTGCTGAGCTGATAGAACCATTGCATGCTAGGCTTTCTCTTTAAGAGGTGCTGTCAGTAAAAAGTTGCGAAACAATGCAGAGACTTTAAAAAAAAAAAAAAAAAAAAAATGTGCCATTGGATGCAGAAGATCTGTGGTTCTAGAAACATATTGGAGCTGTCACTTATCTTCCTACCATTTATCTTAGTGTTGTTGAGACACTTGTTTGAAAATATCACCAAACCCCTTTGCTCTGTAAATTCTGTTAGTTGTAACTGACATTTTACTACTTTGACCTCTAAAATAAGATGTTTCCTTTGTCCAATATGATGTTAGTTGACTATGTTGACTAAAATTTTATGATTTATGAAATAAAATGATGATATAAAAATTTGTTTTTAATCAAACAATAACTCAAAACTTGAACGAAAATCTCCGTAGGGATTTCAGCTGAAATGTAAACCCAAAAATGATTTTTACAAAACCAAATTGAACCCAACCTGCATAGCCCTTAAATGTAATCAACGAACAGCATTTTGGACAAGTGAGAATATTGTTCATATTTTACAAGGCAAAGTATTCATGTAACTGAAACTGATGGAACCTAACTGCAGGGGAGGTTTGGTGATATTTTTCTGAGCATAAATGTCTCAGCATTATTAGGGCAAACAAACTTTTAAGTAAGTTATAATTTCTCTAAACCATATTATGCTTGCAACTTGTGGTACAACAATTCAGTAGCATGCGTATTATCATAACACCAAAGCAGAAATAAATTAATAATGATTAAGGATAAATTTAATGATATGCTTGTTATGTATTTTTGTTAAAAGAACTAAGATTGTTTTCAATACCCTCATGTCAAAAGCCAATTTAGGAACCTGAAATTCTTCCACTATCAATAAGATGGCTGTTAAATCCGCTTTGGCTTGGCCAAAGATGGAAAAATGTAAATATGTAACCAAATGAAAGCTAAAGCATGTCTATAATGCTGGCTCTAATCTTGCTTGAAAGTCCTTTTTATCGTAAAGGAATCTATGTGATGTCATTTTTTGTTACGCTGTGGAAAGTTTTCAATTTATTTTGTTTCAAACTTGTTAAATATTTGAACACTGATTTGGGGATTCCCAACACCACCCAAATACTTTTACAGGAGTATGGAGCCCCTTAAGTAGTGCATTTTAGCGTGGTTTTATCTTGATGTTAAGGATGATTCCTTGAGGTTTCAATTGAGAGAAGCTAATCATGAACAATTGCAAATAAGTATGAATTAGGATAAGAGAAGCAAGAAAAGGGTATAAAATAAAACAAAAAAGAATAAGAAACTAATGGGCACCAGACGGCCTCACAATCAATGTAGAAGCTGAAACTTTTTTTACTTTGTCAATAATAATTCGTCACGAGAATGCTAAAGGTAGATTTCAGGTTTATTTATGAAACCAAAGAAGAATAGCTCCTCAAGCTGAGATTGAATGATTGTGGCCTTAAGTTATATTTTAGTCAAAACAACCTATAAGACAACAAAAATAATCAAATAAATTCTTCTGTGGTAGTGTGAACAGCTTTATGCTACAGTGAATTCGATGGTAACATGCTACAGAATCTGATACAGTAACTTGAATAGTTGTTCTAGTCTAAACTAATATACAATATTTGGAAATCATAAACTAAAACAATTTGTTGGCCTAAATGGATAAAAGGGCTTCCTGCTGAACTAGTGGTTGTACTCCTAGTCTGTGAAAAATCAATTTTATCTTTCAACCATTCAGTAGCAATGCATCAGGTCCTTAGCTAGAGTACTAACTTGTAGAGTCTTACATGGTTGTCTTGGCATTTTTCATTGTAGGGAGTTCATCCTTGTGATAAGAGGAGAAGCATCAGTGACTATCAATTTCTTTTTCCTGCAGTTGATTTTTCACTGGCAAGTACTTGGATCCTGCAACATAGCTAGAAAGATCTAGTTGGTTTCACATTTGCTATGTTGAATAACTTTTTAGTTTATGTTCAGATAGAAAATGACGAGGATATATTGTGGAAGGCTAACGTTAGAGAGACAAAGGAAGAAGTTGCTGCTAGGGGATTGAAGTTCCTGAACTGGTAAATAATGCGTTTGCTGATAAATGAGGCTTTGATTCGGAACCCGTGAATTGTCGAACTTACATATATTACTGAGAGTACTCGAACTATGCGGAAACTTTCTGAATGGATATATCCCTCCTAATACTTCCCAAAATGTATCTTATATGTACATCGAGTAAGGAGCTGAGACATTGTGATTGATGAAGGGCAAAGGATCTTCAGTATTATTATTATTTTTACTACCTTTTTGTTTCCTTTATGCTTTATCTTTTTTTTCCTATGTGGTGTAACGAAGATCTAGTGCAACTTTTGAACCTAGAAGATCATTCTAGTAGATCACATCGGCTATTAAAGTACTAGTTTTAGCCTATTCTTCGTTTATGTATTCTCATTAGCCTATTTTTC